>JAPWTK010001105.1:0-87129 GCA_029963805.1 Aromia moschata
ATAAACTTTTATTCAGGACATATTTTCATATACGGTTATTAAAAAGTTACAGGCATTATGCGCAATTAATTTGCCGCTGTAAATAGCACCTTCTACAGAATTTTGAAATATTATGTATCAAATATACAAAAATAATATATCTACTCCACCGTATACTCCGCTATATGGTGTAAATATTAAACTGTGGATAGTTGTTCGTTGTTCCTCTTGTCAAAAGTAATACAAAACAAAAAATGCTGTCTTTTTCTATTTTCATATATTAGTAAAACCTTATTAGGGGCTATTAAGCTGTTTTTCAATGTGGTTTGATATTATTAATAATGATGATTAACCAGCAATAAATAAAACAGAAAAACTATTGAAAGAATAATGGGAGCTGATTTAATTAACATCATTTTGTTAATTTAAAACACTCTTATTTTCTTGTTTATTGAATTACACTTGTTATTCTGCCTATATCAGTAAAGTACATATTAGAGGCCATTAATCTGTTTACAATATGATTTTGATTTTGTTGATAATTATGATTATCGCTATCAGTAATAAATAAAACATTTGTCCATTGTGCGAAGTATTTATTTTAACAGAACAGACAATACTACAAATGACTATACCGTGTGTGTAAAGCCGACATCGGCGGTTAGCGAAAATGGAGAAGCAGAAGTGAGACGAAGACAAAGAAGCAACCGCATAGGCATCGAATACCTTCCACTACCATCAGAGAATAGACCAGCCCTCTACACCACACTACGTTATTCGTTAGAACGAGAAGTGTAGAATTTGTCCTTCACAACCGGCCGATGTCGGTCTTACACACATGCTGTATACAGTTTGTGTAAAGCCGACATCGGCCAGTTATGAAAAAGGACAAATGCTACACTTCTCGTTCTAACAACAAGCACAGGTGGTGAGAGGGCCGGTCTTATTCCCTCACACCTTCGATGCGTGTGCCGTTACTTCTTATCTGTTGTCTCACTATGTTTTACGCCAGTCAATAAAGCTCGAAAAGGGGTGAGTTGCCGGCTGATTACCTGAAATCCGACTACGTGCCTTTAAATTCAGTCCTTAGATGAAAACGTATATGAATTGGACTAGAAATAGTTGCACTTTTTTTAATAACAAATTAGTGAAAAAAATTGAGTTTTTTCGGTTTTTGCTTATAGAAGAAAAGCTATTGAAGCAATCACATCGCATCCAATCGTAAAGTTGTAGATAATTCAAAAACCTTTAAAATGAAAAAAAAATCAAGTCAATCGGTACATTTTTCGCTGAGAAAACTAGGAAAAAACGCAAAAAATTACCTTTTCTTAATAAATTCGCAATTCGAGTATTTTTTGCATTAGAATAGTCAATCTTGTGGGAAAATGTGGGTAATATCACGAAGAATGAGCGTGGAAAAACTGGATTATGTCCGATGAATAGTTTTTGCACAATAGTCGAATAAAGTTGTTTACATCGTATTTTGAATATTCCATAACCTGGCGAGCGCTAGATTAAATAACATTTTCTCGACGGCTTCGGAAACTACAGAGTGTACACTCCAATTCGTCCATTTACTTTGTTTCATTTCAATGCCATTGAATTGGTGTAAAACGCCTCTGAACACCGCGCGAAATTTGCTGGTCGCTGCCGCCGCTTCCCCTCGCTCCTCCGCCACCAATAACTCGCTCAGCTGTCAGCGCGCCACCGAACATTTTGCTGAACAAACTGAAAAAACTGAAAAAATTTTTTTCACTAATTTGTTAATTAAAAAAAAAAGTGCAACTAATTTCAAAATTATGAAAATATATATATATTATCGTAATCAGAATAACCAGCGGAATTCAACAAAAAAAAATCCAGGGTGTTGCTTTTTAAAAAAACTAATGGTAACAAAATAACCACATTTTTTTTCAATTGTTTTTCTGACAGCATTTTTCTGAAATTTCAGAAAAAATAGGTTCTCTATAAAAATCTGTAAAACAAAGGGGTTAATAGTTCTAAGAATAACGGAGAAAATATTGTAGGAATTATCACAAATCACCCTGTATATAAGCAAAAATATGTTCGTACGCAAAATAATACACTAGGCGCAGAAATTAAAGAATATAAAAAAATCACAAATATTTTGGTGATTTTTTCAAAGAACTGTAACTTGGGGAAAGATGGTCGCAGAAACAAAAAGGAAATTGAAGCTCTAGTTTTTGGATCTTGAGTTTAAATTTTTTTAGCTTCAGCAGTTTTTGAGTAATCATAAGAAAACCATCGAAAAAAAAATTTCGAAATTTTTCTTGTCGTTTAAAAGGTAAAAGTACCTAATTTTTTTAATATCATCATTACGGTCTTTTAGATAGTTTAATTCTAGTTAATTTGACCTATTTTTGAGCCCTATTCGATGAGTTATCGCCGTTCTCCGACGAGGCATCCTTCTTGAATGGCACGGTTAATCGACATAATTGTCGATATTGGGCAGCAGAAAATCCTCACTGGATGTAGGAAGCCCATACTCAGCATCCTCAAAAAGTTAACGTCTGGGCGGGAATGATAAAAAATAGACTTATTGGACCGATTTTCATTGACGGGAATTTAAATGGACAACAATATCTAGCGATCTTGCAAACGCAAGTGGTACCTACTGTTATCGAACTTTTTCCAGGAGTAGAAAATGGTGAATTTGCACCAGACATCTGGTTCCAACAGGATGGTGCACCGCCACATTATGCATTAAGGGTCAGACAATACCTAAATGAGGTGTTCCCAAATCGATAGGTTGGTCGACGGGGTCACGTAGAGTGGTCAGCACGATCTCCTGATTTGAACCCGCTGGATTACTTCCTATGGGGACACCTCAAAAGACGGGTTTATGTGGACAGACCAGGTAATATCGAAGACCTGAGGGCACGCATTCGTACCAAGATGAGGCTGATCTCACCGGAAACGAGTAGGCAACGTGCAAAGGGCATTTGTTGAACGCCTGGCACATTGCCAAACGGTAAACGTGGGACATTTTGAGCACCTACTTGGGTAAATCGGACCAGAAATTATCGGAATTAATAAAAACGAGTGTCAGTGTGCATGCACTAACCACTTTTACTCTGAATTATTCCCACTTCAACGAGTTACGGGTAGTCATACTCTTGAATCTTTCAATGTCTAACCGGGATCGGTTTTCTTGATTTTTCTCAAAAACTTTCCCTAGTAACCCCATACAAGTTGCACATGAAATTACTCCAGAATGAGGCCAGCTTTGTAAAAAAGTTACAACAACTAACACTTGTAATTTAAAAAAATTGAGTCGTGACCTGTGGGGCCGCCATGCGGCACTTTCCACCAAAAATGTTCCTTGGAAAAAACTCAATGGCCGAGCGTTTTTTTTCATAAATTATCAGTTTTCGAAATAATTCACAGGTTTCATACTTTATTTCCACACTGTATATTAGAAATTAAAAAATTCATTCAATTTCAACTTTTACTGTAGATATTATTTCTCAAATTTAGCTATTATCGAATAAGTTTAGGCTTATTTTCGATAAAATTAACTATAAAATTATTTTTGAAGCTTTTGAAGGTAACTATCGGGCAAAGTGCCACTCAAGTGATTAGTGAATTAAATGATATTTTGCTTTATTTTTTAATTCCGACTAGCCGCTCAAAAAAATGACGAAAATTATGATTACGAAAAGAGAAAGTTTTTTCATACATTTCATTAATGAAATAATGTGTAAGTTTTTTCATATATTTCATTAATGATTCATATATTTCATTAATTTCATTTCGTCGTTTTTTTGTTCTTGCTCATTTATCATAAGTGAATTTTCAACAGTTTGTGGTTCATTATTGGTCTCATCTATTAACGGTACACATCGATGGCCTCCTCTTTCTTGACTTTTTATTAAAATGATTTTATATCAGCAGGTAAGTTGTCAACTTCAGAACAATTTGCTACGTCAAATAATGAATGTAATTTAATGTTAAAATCTTTAACCATTTTCGGCTGTCCTAATGATTTTTTTCTTTCGAAGAGTTTCTCTTCAAGTTTTGATAAGCTTTATAAAAATTTTCTAATTGTTTGATAGAATATTGTGAGCGGCTAGTGAAAATGAAGCCAAATACATACGTCATTTAATTCACTAATCAGTTGAGAGGCACTTTGCCTGATAGTTACCTTCAAAAGCTTAAAAAAAATAATTTTATAAAGTTAATTTTACCGATAATAAGCCTTAACTTATTCGATAATAAGCTAAATTTGAGAAATAATACAATAAAAGTTTAAATTTAATGAATTTTTTTAATTTTTAATATATTGAAATATTGATATATAGAAACTGAATATATCTTGTGAACCACGCACTTTAGCAAAATATGTAATGAGATTTTTTTTGCAGGAAATTTAATTTCCTACAAATTGTTCTATAACTATTTTATTGTAACTTCAGCCGTTACGCTGATAACAAAGAAAATATGACAATTTTCGTGGAAATTGGGCTTTCGAGGCCGTCACCGACGAGACGGTTCAAGTTACAGAAAAATATTAATGGGCACTTTTAAAGAGTCTCTAATACACTACAGATTGCGACCAATCGCAATGAAAAATCATAAAACCGAACTCAGCCATAACAATTTAAAAAAAATACCAATGATTTACATGTTATTTAAATGGGAGAAATTCATCGATCGAGAGGAAGTACTTAAAATTAAAATTAAGGACTCAAATTTTGAGGGAATTGATGTGAGGAACCAAATTTTCATGGTCAGCGAAAAGAATAAAATGTTCGTTTCAAATGAAGCACCCTAATATAGATATGTAGATGTTTGTACCGGTGTGGGTCTGTTTTCGGCTGTGTCTGAGGCTCTACATACGTTACGAAACCAGACGGCATGTCGTTAATCGTTATCGTAGAGGATCCAACTCTCGTCACCGGTCGCCAGATTTTCGAGAAACTCCTTGCGGTGAGGTTGAAAAAAGCAGTGACTCGCATATGTTCATACGCGTTTGCTTATATGAGCATCGGTAAGGCGATGAGGGATCCATCTCAATTGAACTTTTCAATAGCCGAGATCGTGAAGATCGCCACAGCGTCATTGTGACCCATCACAATGGCGCTGTGGCTCTGCCCGAGTGTCGCCGCCAATTCTTGCGTTGTTGCTTCTGGATTGGATTTGAGGGCGCTCAGCAATTTGTCGTTGTCGAGAGAACGCGGTCTTCTACTGTGCACATTATCTTGGAAGCAGGTATTTTCCCGCCGCAAAGCCATTGAACTAGGGGTTGACCGTCCAACGGGAAACAGACCCCCTCGCCCAATGTGCTGTTGATAATTGCGGCGGCTTCGCTCACGCGTTGTGCCCTTGGCGCCACTCGTAGTAGATGATTGTTCGAAGATGTTCTACACTTAGACTTAGCATGTTTTCCAAGCTATCAAAAGCAAGTACGCGCACTCTTATACTCGTATACCCATTTAAGACAAGTTTCGAGAACATTCTACAAGAGTATCGAACTTTCTATAAAATCCGACGCATAATCTGGAAAATTATTTTTTTTTCAAATTTTTGGGGCAGGATTTTCCGGCCAACCTAATAGATGTTCATCATTCATACGTAGTGCTTCAAAAAAGTTTCTTTAGTTTCCAAATTTTGCCTAGTGGCATTAATAGCAGCTCGATTAAAGTTAAAATTTTGTTGCGGTAATTTGTGATAACCAAGTTCCATTAGGAAGAAATACGAGCATGCATTAAGGCAATCATATACTGACGAACAGAAATCTCATTTAACCATGAGGACAAAGAACGGAAACAAAATTAAACCAAAACAATATTTTTTAATTCATTACCTGGTAATATAATTTAGTGATTTCTGATTTGATTCTGATTCTGATTTAGTGAAATTGATATAAATTAATTTTATTTCAATTAATACAAAAATCAAAAACAATATACGATACATATTTCGACATTATGAGATGAGACACGCAACCCATTAAAAAAGTTCACTCGGCGAATCCAATGCTATCGAGTCACGAATCCGGTTGGCATTGAAATACGCCAAATTAGTCATACGCGTTTTACCTCTACAGAGAATAATATTACGGAACGAATTAAAGCGATGCTGGTGACGTGATATGATGACACACACTCGATAAATAAACAAAAGGTAACTTCCACCCGGCTGGGAGCTCTCTCCCGGTCGGATGCTGGAAATAATGTTCACCTACAAACGTGAACGACTGGCACCGAGGGTGTTGGCACCTGTAAATAACCGTTAACATTCACGGCATATGAATGTGAACTAAAGTCGATGAATATTGCTCACCGTGACCATCCATCACCATCGCACAGACAGTCAATGAAAACAAGTGTTAAAAATATATACGAGCCCAGAATCATATCGTTTGGCCCAATGGTATTTTTTGGTAAGGTTTCTGAAACAAAGACTTCATACTATGGATACAACTATTATCCTTTATTGACAATTGTAGGTCTTAATTAACAACATTTGTAACATATCTCAACAAAGTTTTAAGAAAAACAAACAAATACTTCAGTTAAATATGCTTAAATTACAATTATGCCTATTCATATAATTTGGCCCACGCATTATTCATTTGGCTGAGCATCAGTCACCACTGTGTAACGTCACCTTTATTCTTTATTACAGCAGTTATGTTTCTGGACATAGTATTAACTAACTTTTGGCAATCTTCTTGTGTAAAAGAATACCAAATTTGATTTAGCCTCTCCCGTATTTCTGGCATAGTTCTTGCTGGCCTAGCACGTATTTTTTTTTCATTTCATGCCATAATGTCTCGATAAGTGAGAGGTCTAGACTACTGGATGTCCAGTTTAATAACTTTACATTATGGTTTGATAACCACTCTTTGACAATTTTTGCCATATGACATGCGGCGCCATCTTGTTGAAAAATATATTCATTTTCATTTGACTTTAATTTATCAAGAGATGGTATTAAACTTTCTCTGAGAATATTTATATATTCTCTAGCATTGACAATTCCTTCTATTATATGTAGCCTACCCACTCCTTGAGCCGACATGCAACCCCAGACCATTAACGATGCGGGAAACTTCACCTTTTTCCGTAAACAGTCATTGTTATAAATTTCCTCTTTGAGCCTTAAGACCCTACTTCTGTTATAGCCGACAAAGACTTCAAAGCGAGATTCATCGCTCCATATAACAGAATTCCATTGCGTTCGAGACCAATTTTTATGCGATTTTGCCCAAAGTAGCCTATTTTTTTTGTTTTGTTTAATAGTCAATAGCGGCTTCTCATTGCCTGAAAATGTAACCACTTTAAAGAATAATTAAAATCAATAGTAAAACACCTATAAAACTTAAAGCCGAGCTTTTTGAAAGCTCGGACACATGTTGACCTGGAACAGTTTCCACCTGTCATCCTATTCCATTCCATACAAATTTTTCCACAATCAATGCGACGATTTTCTCTGACAATGCGTCTTAGTGCTCTCAAATTTGTTTGGGTTACCGTAGATGTTCTGCCCAAGTTTGGCTTCTCTTTAATAAATCCCGTGGTGTTATATAATTTAACAATATTTCTCACCGTATATCGAGACAAATGCATATGTTTAGCAATTGCACCACAAGATTGGCCCGTTTTAAATAGAATGATAATAATCTGTCTTAAATCTGCAGACAATGCTCTACCGCGAACTGCCACCGTTCTTTGACATTTATTTTAAAGCACAAATAGGAATTGGTTTCAGTTGATAATCCACGGCCGCTTCAGATAAATAAACATGACGTTAGGCTGAGTGGGCCAAATGATATGAATAGGAATAATTTTTAATTTAATTATTAGTTTAACTATTAGTTATTAGTTTTTCTTAAAACTTTGTTGAGATATGTTACAAATGTTGTTAGTTAAGGATCACATATTGCCAATAAAAGATAATTATCATATTCATAGTAAGAAGTCTTTGTTTCAGAAATCTCACCAAAAATTAACGTTGGGCCAAACGATATGATTCTGGGCTCGTAACATAAAACATAAACATATGTACATATGTATGTATGTACTTACATTGAGTGAAGGTGGAAATTAAGTTGACAATACATAACTACTTACATATAATTCTTATAAACAATGCCACAAATATTGCCATAAAGAAAATATTGTTTAAAAGAACTAAACACTGTTTATTATAGAACTGAACTGCACATTTTGTGCATTAGGAATGGACACGATTATAAACGAGTATAATAGTGCAGAACTAACAGTACAGGGTGGGCTTACAGTACAGGGGACCAATCAGTGTTGTACAGCGGTGATAGATACTAGGCCCAGAGTACAGGCCCGGTATTTTTAGTCCCATTTAAGATATATATATATCATTTCACAATCTTATCGCCTAGTTAATTAATCGGTTTTAACCGGGAGTAAAAGTAACTCTAACTGTAACTCAGAAGTGGTTGACGCTATTACTAGTGGTTGCACCGTGTATGCTCGTTACTAGCGTTGGGAATAATCGAATTATTTTCACTATCGAATAATTAGTAATAATTCATATTTCGGCAACCGCATTCCCCGAGTATTTCGGTTTTTACTTGACCCTTTGGAGGGGGCGATCGCTGCAGATTAAACAAAAAAGCCAAAAAAAAAAAAAAGGTCACTACAGGCAACGGCAACCGCATTCCCCCGAGTATTTTGGTTTTTATTTGACCCTTTGGCTACGCCCTTGTATGCTTCACTCGACTCTCGACACTCGACCTCCATCGTAAATATTCGATAGATATAGGCGTATACCAGTTGAATAATTCGTAATTCCGTTTCCCGTCGGAGTACTAATACTAAATAATACATACTTACTACTAATTTTTATCTCGATATATCGAAAAAGATAATCGAATTAGTTGCTTTCAATTAACAATCGAATTAGTCGAATTATTTAATTCCAATTTTCGCAACACTATTCGTTACTGTACTCGCCATAGGCTCACCCGAATTTGTCAAATGTTTAGTGTTAGTTAAATGCACTTTAATATGCAAATAGTAATGTACTTTCAAGAGGTACTTAAAACCATCCTCATAAATGCGAATTGCAAAAGACGATATGTTACACGTGACCATATTTCACAACATATACTATGTAAATAGTTTAGTGGGCCTTCCTTGCTAAAGCGGATTTCGTCTGTAATATAACTTTTAAAATTATTCGTAACTAAAAGAATTGTGCTTTCCGTGTTTTGACAATTATATGTAGGTTATTTAGAGCTGAAAACATTTCAAAAATCAACTAAAAAGGCAAAATAAGTATACTATAAGTATAGTAAAAAGATAAAACAATCACCAGAAGTTTACGTCATCTCAGTTTTGAAATGATTTAGACCAATCACATTCAACGTGCAAAATATAAATGCAATTGGCCGTTATGAGGACCAATATTTACTCATGCGACAATGAACCGCATTGTTTGCATTACTCTGCAATATAAGTTGTTTGAAAACGACATATTTTTATTAAAAGTTCAAATCTATAGAAATAGGTAAACGCGTAGAAATACCAGATGTAACATTCAATACATGTAAAATTAGACAGACAACTAAAATATTTATATGTATGTACTGGTAGGAAGTTTCTGATCTATAAACTGGTAGATATGTAGAGTATTTTAAAAGTAGAAGGTCTCAGTGGTCTGACGTAACCTTGTGTGACGTATCACGTCACACAATAGTTCATTTCAAGCGTTGGCTCTAATGGATTCATTCGCTCAAATCCATTTACCACGCAATACGACACACAATACATGATGGGGCCTTATCTGTTAAATATCTCTGCATATATTGAGGTTCTATGAAATTATTTGTATTTCGGAAACGATTTCGAGCCGGACCTGCTTTTCCACTATGGGTGTTCCGACTCCTATAGTGGGTCAAACATGTTGCCGGTATTATTCACGTTAGCACTAAGCGATGTACTTAAATGGTCTGACCGAAAAGAACTCGAAAGCCAAGGG
Source organism: Aromia moschata (assembly GCA_029963805.1). Lineage (NCBI taxonomy): Eukaryota > Metazoa > Arthropoda > Insecta > Coleoptera > Cerambycidae > Aromia > Aromia moschata. Next base: position 9,967 of record JAPWTK010001105.1, read on the forward strand.
TGATAAACTTTACACCTGTTTTTATGTACAAAAAAAGTGTTTTGAAATCCCTACGCACAAAAATGATCCTGTCTTTAAGTCACAAATAAAATTAAAAAATGAAGAAATTAGCAATCGGAAAGTATGTTGACGGCCAGTAATTCGCTCCTTAAGTAGAAAACTAACAGGGAGCATGAGAGCCATTCGCTTTAACAACAGCCTGTAGACCATCTGTAGGCAAAGAGGCATGCTTTCTACAAGTCAGTTGATCAATTGTCTTCCAATATATTTCAAGGTGGCAGTAAAGACCACTTAAGAGTTTCTTTCAGAATAGGGACTATTTTAATAATCTAAAATAAATAAATATAAACCTAAATAATCCGAAAGGTGTTTGATGGGGTTTAGATAGGGACTCTGGGGAGGCCAAGATGGTACTTCGATGTCATTACCAATAAAATACTGCTTAGCAACCCTCGAAATGTGTAATCATTATCTTGTTGAAAGATTAATGAATTTAATCCAAATTTTTAGACGGATTTTGCAGGTTATCTCTTAGAATATTGACATAAACTTGCCTATCAGTGTTTCTTCTATTACGACCAAATTTTCAACTCCATCATTCCCATCCAAGAATCGACTCATATCTATGTTTCTGTTATTTTAACCATTGACGGAAAAAATGGATTTTCTTGTTACCATTACTAGGGCCACTAGAGGGTTCCTTTAAATAATATTTTCTTTATATGTGACATGTAAAATTGAAAAAGAAAAATATATTTAATGTGTATATTAATAAAATGTGTGTACACGAAGTTTTTTATCTTGACCACCTCATTTTAAAATAGGTTAGGTGTCTTTTAAAAATATTTAACCTTTAAAATATTCATTCATGTGGAAAATTGAACTTTGTCGCACACGACTGGGTACACTTACGTTGATTTTTTCATTCAGTTGGCTCATTTTTCGTTATAACAAGTGCTATAGTATATCTCTAAATATTTCTTTTTGCAGCTAAAACACGAAAAAGTTGAGGTTATGATCGCGACTTAAGAGAGACTAAATTTCGCAACTTAAGCGAGACGATGGTTTACATCCGATGAACAGATATTCATATTTACTTGACAACCGTTCAAGGTTAAAACCACTAAAGTTCGAAGCCTGTTCATGATAATCTGTGGCAAACGTGCAGTTTACTAACTACTAATTTCTTATTAGTTACTTTCGTGTTTTACACTTATGATGCGTACGCCTCTGTTTCGCCACTCGTTTTTGCCTAGCTTATTTATGACTCATACGAACTGGCTGGCTTTTATGACCTCTTTTACCTTTATGACATATATATATATAACTTTTATAATCTATGTCGTATAGGTCATAATTAATGTACTGGAAATGGGCATAGTAGTAAAACTAAGCGTACATGGTTATTAATGTGATATTTGAAGTGCTATACCCCAAAAACCCATAAAACTACATGTCACATGATTATCTTCATTCAACTCCCTTGCCCCCACCCCTACCGTGGGTGGGGGCAAGACAGCTTGGACATACATGTACGTTTTCACAATTTTTAAGAATTCTCTTAAGAATTTTGTTTTAGTTACCCCCTAAGGAGGGAAGGTGAAGAAGAGCAGGATTTTGTAGAGCTCTGTTCACTCTATAATTACTAAAATTAAAGTTGAAAAAGTTTGTTTGACCGATTTTTAATACTGACCACCCTCAACCCCCAGAAAACCCCACCCTATTAAGCTAAAAACTTCATATTTGTAGACTTCTATGTTGTACGCGTATCTTAAATTTGAAGTACATACATTGCACCGTTTTCGATTAGCAATAGTCAAGGAAAAAGTGTATTACCCCCATTTAACCCCAAACCCCTCAACCGATTAAGCTCAAAATCTAATTCAGTTCCAGATCTCGTCATGGTACATAAGTGTTCCAATTTGAAGATGATATTTTAAAACATTTTCGAGTTACTGTGTACACAAAAAAGGTTAACAGACACACAGAACATTTTTTTACTTAACTTAAAATCTCGACGTTTCAGAACATTTTAGGCCCATTGAGGCCCAATTTAAAAAAAATCATGAACACTATACTTCCACTCCACTATGTGCATGTGGAAGTAATTACTAGGGTTCGGAAATGTGTGCTACAACGCAGGGCTCGGCCCTATAAAATATATATGATAATGATAATGAAAGTATAAACCGTGTTTTTTAAGCGCGTTGTAAATTATATACGCGTGTATTTCTTGCCCGTGGTACGTACGCCACTGACCAATCCTGCCAACGACCAGGACTCGCGTATGCGCAGTCCTGGCGCATCCCAATGCGGGAGGACAGGATATTTTAACGCAGTTTAACACGCGAGACGGCAAACTTTCCGAACCCTAGTAATTACACATCATGCCCCATTACACATTCGTACCTATAACTCTTTTACATAATTCTTATTTATTAAATGTTAATGCCATAAGAAAATCACAAATGCTCACACATTATTGTTTGCAAACTGTCTGCAAACACAATAAAATTATTGGCCAGTGAAGAATTAACAGACGCCTGTTAACTGGCATTGCCATTTTTTACAATTTTTAAACGAAAAAAATGTTTTGCTCGTCCTGTCATTTTCGAAAAAAAAAGAAACAAATACGTAAAAATTATTATTCGCCCCCGAATGGAGTAGGGGTTCAAACTATTCCTTCCAGAAATCGAGCCCACTTTACTACACCACATAGAATATTTGAGTAAATCTGAATAAGAATTAAAATATAATAACTAATGAAATTATTTGCTGATTAGGTATTTATTCTCAGATCCACCAGAAATGTCATTTAAAAGTGACATATCGACAGACAGAAAATTTGTTTTCGTTTAAACTTAAAATCTCGACGTTTTAGATCATTTTGGGTATATCTACCAAATATAATGTTTTCATGAATCCACCTCACTACGTGGATGTGAAAATATAATAAGTAATTACTCTCGAAAAATCTACCCATGCATCATGTAATATACAAAGTTCAAATAAATATCAATAAGACTGCAAATACGACATGGCCGTATACCAGGGCTGGATACAGGTACTGCCGTGGCGCGCACTTCGGCTTTCTAATTTTGAGAGAAATATCTGTGAAGATGGATTGTGAATTCCAACACCATCAGTCTATTAAGACTAGACAACAACAAACATGAGTTTTTCAAATACCAATTATATTTCAAAAGTGTGGCAGTGAGTCTACTTTTCAAAAGTGTGGTGACGACAAATCTATGGAGATTGTCAAGCTTTCATTCATCGACTAGGCGACTCAAAGACAGGGTGTCCCAGAGAATTCTGACCCATTTTGAACGTAAATAGATTTTGACAGAGCAAACAGAAGAAGGATGCGGTCGATTTTTTTTTTATTTTCGTGTTATGTTAATAACTTCTTACTTAGCCCAGAGGGTGTTTTTGAAATACGGTCAATTTCAATGTAAAAAATTTGCCACTACTTTGAACACGACACCCTGTATATGTTTACACTAAACAAAAGCTGTATTCGTCCGCTTTTCAAAAATATACTTTACTTTGAAAATGGGTTAGTAATTTAATTTTTAAAAATATAGTGTCTTGGACCCAGAAAATTCGGTCTTATTTTGTCGATTTACTTTTTTAACAAGTTTTTTACTTATTATGTTAAAAACATTTTGTTTATCATACATGGAGTTTTTGAATATGATTAATTTTAACATAAAAATACAGTTGGCAGGAATATATGAACGTATTATAAATGAAAAGACACGTAGATATAAATGAAAAACCAAACACAAAGAATAACAATAAGTACTACTGATAACGCTTTTGACAGATGCATTAATTAATTATTGATTAAATTAATGAAGTAGGTACAGTATTCTTTAATTCTGTTTTATACATTTCAATAACTAAATAAGTACTAACACATTAACAACGCAGCTTTTGTTTGGTGTAAACATATACAGGGCGTTGAAAAACCTCAAACATTCCACAACTTGACAAGTTATTACGAGTTTATTATTGAAATTAGAAAAAAGTTCATCAGACAAAAGTTATAGGTTTTTGCATTAGTTTGTATAATAGGCTATACAAACAAATGAACATCGGAACCATAAAACTGAGCCTAGTTGATTTTTTTGTGGAACACCCTATATATTGTTGCATATTCTGATTCCTTGAATTGTTTTCTTTTCAGGAATATATAACATGTTTGCTTTAGAAAGTCGAGACATATTTTATTTAAAATGTAACTAACGACGGGTCGCAGTTACCATTGACGTCTGGACTAGAAAAAAACAAAAGAAGAACGAAGACGAAAAAAAGAAGAACTGTCATTTAAACAGTATTGGCTATATTTCATTAATTTATATTTATTACCAACTAGCGACCCGCCCCGGCTTCGCATGGTTTACGACATCACATTACAAACCTCTAAAATTATCAGTGTTTCTCTACTATATTATGCATGTATTATACATATAAACCTTCCTCTTGAATCACTCTATTTGTATCTATTAAAAAAAAAAACGCATCAAAATCCGTTGCGTTGTTTTAAAGATTTAAGCATACATAGGTAGGGACAGACAGCGGGAAGCGACTTTGTTTTATACTATGTTATGATTATGACTGTTTGTCGCGACCTGCTGAAGCTAACATAGACCTGTTATATATTTTTGAAAAGTAAAAATGTCGAGGAAACAGAATATGCAATAATATACAGGGTGTTCCATTAAAAAAAAAAAGACTACCTTGATTCAGTTCTATGATTTCTGATGTTCAATTGTTTTTCTCATATCGTGTGATAAAAATGTATGCAAAACTCTATAACTTTGTCTGAAGAACTATTAATTTAATTATAAAAACCAACCCTGTACATATACCGTGTGTGTAAAGCGGACATCGGTCAGTTATGAAAAATCACAAACAGAAGTGAGACGACAGATTAGCAACCGCACACGCATCGAAGGTAGTGAGGGAATAAGACCGGCCCTCTCACCACCTGTGCTTGTTGTTAGAACGAGAAGTGTAGCATTTGTCCTTTTTCACAACTGGCCGATGTCGGCTTTACACAATATATGTGTAAAGCTCGGCTGTATATGTAAGTATAGAAAAGCTTAACTTGCCCTCTACATCTACCCTCTAGACGAGGGCTCGCTAAAAGGTGCTCACTGAACATATTGTAGTAAACATCCATTTTCTTTCTCGTATTCTCCAGCCATGTATTCGTGAATGTAGACTTCATCGGACTCATTTTTTTCTCGTTTGTTTGTAGTAAATATACAGATTATAGTAGTAGATACAGATTGTATTATTACTTTGAATAACAAAAAAAATGTTTTCCCTAATTTTGTTATGCACCTAATTCATATTGCATTCACCGTAGTTAACATCGCCAAACGTTTCTAAAACACAAAAATTTTTTCTTGGCATTAGACTATAGTTTGAAAGGCAGTCTAAGAACAAGGCGCGTTCTTGTTACTGAATTGCGAACGACCGAAATCACTCACATACATATTATATAGGTAGTTATGCTGTGGTAGTACGTCTCTCATATTTACGAATCACTCATCTAAGTAATGATATGATACCACAATAATTATTCGCTCTCAGATCTACCCGAAATTTCTTAATTAAATTTATTTTAGTTAATAAAATTAATTATCAAGAATTAAAACAATAACTACCCTTTCGAAAAAGCCACCTTCACAGCAGATAACACACAATGTTCAATAAATCAACAAAAGTTGAAATATTATTAGGCCACATTTATTCGCTGTAGAAATATTTTTTTGTAATTTATTGTAAGTACTTAATGTATTTTTCCATATCAAAGGAATAGTTCCTCAGAAAACATTTCAAACTGTGTTCGTTCAGTTTAGTCAAATTATGACTTTAGGCTACATACTTATATTTTTTTTATATACATACTATATACAGGGTTTAAATCAACAAAAATACATTGAACCTTTTAAATGCAAATAACTTAAAAACCGATAGATTTAGACGATCTAAACAAGAGTACCTTTTCTCTGTAGAATTGAGCGTTCTTTTATATTCTCTTGTTTTACGCATGGTTCAACAGATAAAAAAATATGCTTTAATTTACCAAAATAATACGGTGAAATTAGCGTCCTCTAGGAGCAACGTCAAAATAAGTAATTCTCACACCAAAAAACATAAAACTACCAATTTTCAGATTTATACTATCAAAACTTTCTCAGTTATTGAGAAATGTCAGAATAAAATTTAAACTTTGAACACGCTGTATCTCTTAAACCAGCGACATTGGTGTAAGGCATGTTGAGCTCAAGCATAATAATTTAATGATATGTAAATTTGACAAATGTTGACACAAGCCTACTTAGAAAAAATATAGCGATATCAACGCCTGAAAAAATCAACAAAATAGGTAGGTACATTGAACCTTTTAAATGTAAATAACTTCAAAACCGATAGATTTAGACGACCTAAACAAGAGTGCCTTTTCTCTGTAGATTTGAGCGTTCTTTCAGATTCTCGATTTGTTTTTATACTCATGGCTCAGCAGATAAAAAAATCTCGAAAAAATATTTTATTTTACCTAAATAATACAGTGAAACTAGCGCCCTCTGGGAGCAACGTCAAAATAAGCTTAAAATTCGTAATTCTCACACCAAAAAACATAAAGCTACCAAGTTTCAGATTTATACTATCAAAACTTTCTCAATTATTGAGAAATTTCAAAATAAAATTTAAACTTTGAACACGCTGTATCTCTTAAACCAGCGACATTGGTGTAGGGCATGTTGAGCTCAAGCATAATAATTTAATATGTAAATTTGATAAATGTTGACAAAAGCCTAGTTAGAAAAAATATAGCGATATCAGCGCCTGAAAAAAATCAACAAAATAGGTACATACCTACATTAAACCTTTTAAATGTAAATAACTTAAAAACCGATAGATTTAGACGACCTAAACAAGAGTGCCTTTTCTCTGTAGATTTGAGCGTTCTTTCAGATTCTCGATTTGTTTTATAGGCATGGCTCAGCAGATAAAAAAATCTCGAATTTTTTTTTTATTTTCCTTAAATAATACAGTGAAACTAGCGCCCTCTAGGAGCAACGTCAAAATAAGCTTAAAATTTGTAATTCTCACACCAAAAAACCAAAGCTACCAAGTTTCAGATTTATACTATCAAAACTTTCTCAATTATTGAGAAATTTCAGAATAAAATTTAAACTTTGAACACGCTGTATCTCTTAAACCAGCGACATTGGTGTAAGGCATGTTGAGCTCAAGCATAATAATTTAATATGTAAATTTGATAAATGTTGACACAAGCCTAGTTAGAAAAAATATAGCGATATCAGCGCCTGAAAAAATCAACAAAATAGGTACATACCTACATTGAACCTTTTAAATGTAAATAACTTAAAAACCGATAGATTTAGACGACCTAAACAAGAGTGCCTTTTATCTGTAGATTTGAGCGTTCTTTCAGATTCTCGATTTGTTTTATACCTAAGCATGGCTCAGCAGATAAAAAAAATCTCGATTTTTTTATATTTCCTTAAATAATACAGTGAAACTAGCGCCCTCTAGGAGCAACGTCAAAATAAGCTTAACAATCGTAATTCTCACACCAAAAAACATAAAGCTACCAAGTTTCAGATTTATACTATCAAAACTTTCTCAATTATTGAGAAATTTCAGAATACAATTTAAACTTTGAACACGCTGTATCTCTTAAACCAGCGATATTGGTATAAGGTATGTTGAGCTCAATCATAATATTTCGGTGTCTAGTATCTCCAGTTTAATCTTGTCCCATTCTTTCCGACTCACCCTGTATATTCTGACATTAAAATCGGCATTTAATAGAAAACAATTTTACCGTAGTCATTCTTACCTCCTGTAAAAATAGCTAAATTATTAAGTATCAATATTTTTTAGTAACAGAATTTACATTTTTGTATAGTTTGATTGCTTCATTAAAAAATGCATAGTTACCTATTTACTTCATTAGGAAATTTGGGTTAGTTACGTTTTGATTTCTGTATTGGCGTACACAAATGCCAGCCGAGATACTAGCACATATGTAGGTACATACATATGTATGTAGGTACATACAGGTACATACTTACATATGTAGGTAGGTACATACTTAATTGCATTTGAGATAAAAATGCTATCAACATCAATTTGAGTAGATATCCACTCTGTAAGCAGGGAAGCGGGGTGATTAAGACAATAATAAAATAACTACAGTATTCCTATTAGGTATATAGTGAATGAATACACCTTACACTTTCTCTACCAAAAATCGGTAGGTAGCTATGCCGACTATTCCTTTTAAGTGGATATCCACTATACAAATAGTCTAATGATGAATCATAAAGAGAAATAAACATATATTTAGAATACCTGAAACCTGAGACATTAAATAGACACCTATTGAAATATTTCACTCGGTTGTATCTAAACAGGTGCACCTAATTTAAACAGTCAATGCAAAACATTATTTTCAATTTAATGCTTACGAGTGAGAGGTGTTTGACCCACTTAAGCCAATAATTTGTTGCAAGTTATCAATACCTCGTACCTTAAATTTTTATAAGCAAAATGGAAAATTTTCATACCTTGGAGCTTCAGAAAAAAAAATCCTGTTTATTTACCATATAACAACACCCCCGCACTATTGCGAACAACCACTGACTATTAGCATACAGCTGGAACAATATTTCGGATACTACACACGTCTTTGAAAGGATTTAAAAATTCTAGGCTGCTGCGTAATGTATACCGTTGTGTTTTTATATATATAATAATTTTTAAAATTACAAAAAAACTAATCGACGTGTCCAGACGCGCGCGTCTAACAACCAAAACTGTAAAATCGAACTGTCACCTCAGCAGCTGATTGTTGAATGTTGTGTGGCTATATTCACATAGATTAAACATTCAATTCCACGTGGATCATCTACTGTTTAGGTCTCTTATTGGTGGGTTCAAAAGTATTGATTTTCCTTAGCCAATAAAAATAGCTTCAAAAGACGAACATAGCCGATCTGCTATAGATCCTTAATTTATCTCCCGATTGTACAGAACAATTTTAGTGAACTTAGCTAACGTTTCTAAAGCATGCGCATTTTTCATGTTTACGTTTAGAAAATGGCGGACGAACAGTTACCTGCCGGTTGGGAAAAACGTTTAAGTCGTTCCACTGGTAAGATTTTAAGTTTTATTAAGGTCTGTTTATCAGAAACATATAAACTGTTAGCTTCATAAAAGTATTATTTTATTTGGTACATTAAAATATCGTTTCGTACCATGTGTCTCATATAGTAATGTAAAACAAATCCGGCGTTTAAAAGTTTATTTTCTGTACTAAGACCTTAGTTTAAAAGTAAATATTCTTAAATGTGGATAATTTTTCGTTTATGTTGCACATACACACATTTGATCTCAATTGTCAACAATAACCAATTTATTTCCCTAACCTTGTTCATCATTATAGGTCAACATTATTATTTAAATATTTATACAAAAGAGTCCCAGTGGGATGTTCCTGATAAACCAACAAAGCCGGTGTCTTCTAGTGGACCTGAACAAGTCCAGTGTTCACATTTACTGGTCAAACATAAGGATTCAAGGCGGCCTTCATCGTGGAGAGAAGAAAATATTATCCGCTACTAAAGAAGAAGCATTGGAGTTAGTACAGTGTAAGTTTCATGATAAAAATAACAAGGTTGTATAAAATAATATCTTTTGGATTATCTGTGCCTTAATTACCAAACTTAAGAGTTGATAGTTTATGTAATGATCTTATTGGCTTCTTCAAAAAGTATCATATTCTTTCTTAAGATGAAAATTTTGTTTGGTTCTAAAGGATATCATAATAGTCCACACAAATTAGATGAAAAAAATGATGAATAGGATAAATAATTATATATTCTTGATACTCGGTATGATATGGTTTCCCAGTAGGGTGAGAAATAAGTTCCTGAAAAGTTCCCACCTGAGTCATGTGGGAAGTCATTCCCACCGGTCAAGTTCCCACCGGAGTCATACAAACAGGTCGTTTTCGAGATATATGCAATGTAAGATTGGATCAGATCAATTTTTTGCCATTCATAAAAAATACCCCCTACTATCAGCACCAATTGCTAGAGAACGATGTGGATAGGCTCATGAGCCATAGGACATTTTGATACGATCTATAGAAAATTTTATGAAGGATTTTCAAATCCTTTTCACTTTCCACCTCCGAATGACGGTTTAACAGGAAAACGCAGAAAAACTCTGATTGTCTTAGGGATGGTTTTTGAGCTAAAATGATTCAGGTGGGAACTTTTCAGAACTCGTTTTCCCCACCAGGAATATACAGCGTATCAAGAATATATAATTTTTTTTAAGTAGTCTAATTTCCATGGACTATAATTAAGGTTAGAACTAAAGTATGCACGTCATACTTTGCAAGCAACTTCATACTTTGGTCCCATTATATAGACATCCAAAAAAAACGTCATCAACTCTGGCTATGAACGGAAAGATGGAAATAGCGGTCATATCTAAGCTTTTCGGTTATGTCAAACATTTGACAAGTGACTGTCACAATTTGTAAAATAAACAATGACTTTCAAATGATGTGACAGACTTGAAAAGTAAATAAGGTTATAAATTCGATTAAGAATAGAAATACATCTTTTTTCTCGGCCAACTTTGATGACGTTTTTTTTTTGGATGTCTCTATATAACTACCACATGAGATAAATACCTCATTTATGTCACGTCTTGTACCTACTCCATGTAATTTAAAGTACCAAGAACTATTGTTCCATTGTAAACCATTATTCGTAAAATAGAAAATCGTGTCACTACCATCTTTATATCTACCATTGTCTTTTGAAAATCCATTAGCAATATATCCATCTGACCTAACTGTTCTTTTCATAGTTACTCCACTAGAGTGTGACATTTGCTTAGAACCTCCAAACAGAGTCTATTTGCAGTTTAAAGTCAAAATCAGAGTTTCTTATACAACAGTTTTTATTCCATTCAAGAGTATATCGCTACTCTTTCGGTATCTTACTAATTGTTTTTTTTTTTCATTGGCTTTCACATTGTTGTACTATATCATAACTATTATTACGCATTTTAATTGTCATAGGTATGTGTTAGTTTATGTAAAATGAATAAAAGTGTATTCTTATTGTATCTTTCTGGTTCTGACTTGTATAAATATATATTGTATGTGTACATCAGTCATTGGCCGGTTGTAAAAGAGTAAATTCTACATTTCTCGTTCTGACAGCTAGCGTAGGGGTAAAATGACCGGTCTTATTCCCTCACTACCTTGATGCGTATGAGGTTGGTTGTTATCTGTCATCTCACTTCTATTTGTCCTTTTTCATAACTGGCCGATGTCTTATGAACACATACGATATATTTACATACCTCAGCCAATAAATATAAGTTATATCGATCATACATATTCATTATTCTATAAAAAGAAAGTCAAACTCAAACTCATAGTCAACAAATTGAAATTATTCTGGTATCCATTATAATTACCATTACTCTGATGCATTAAAAATTTGTTAATAAATACACATTCCACTTACCTTTAATTAACCTAAAAACTGCGGTTTACAGTAGATATAATGGACAAAGTCAAAGCAAAAATTATTCACATTTAATTCATCGTTCATCAGTTTTTGTCAAAAATTAAATTCATAATGATAAAAAGACACGTTTTTATATAGGGTATCCAAATTTAATAACATAAATTTTATTTTGCTAGAGGCAGCTAGCTACCTTTGAGGTCATATACTCAAAACTGTATACTGTGTGTTCCTGAATGGGATACTACACACTTGTAAATTTTCTTATTTTTCATTTTTCGAAAAATCATCATTCTTGACAAAAACTTTTGCTTATCTGGAGATGCAATGGGCAGTAATCAAATTTATGATAAAATGTACAGGGTGTTCGATGAATAGAAAAATGTTAAATTTTTCTCAAGTGATTCTTAATTTAACAAAGTTGTTTGCAAACAACATGAGTGCTTAAATACATACATAGTTTGCGCAAAAAACAACAGAAACACATTTGACATAAATATAAGCCACCATTTTTTTAACTATTTTATTTTATAAGCAACTGAATAAAATAAAATTTTATTATATATAAATTATTATATGTATATACAGTGTGGCCCAGGGGTCATGTACACCCCCAAAAAGCTCCATTTTTTACATACGTAAATGAATCGTTGAAGCTCAACTTTTAACCTATGGGGTGGATATTTCCTATTTCCGCCCTAACCGGAAGTGATATCAACTTTATTTTTTCAAATGGCAACCACCATTTTTTTTGATGCAATTCGGCTAGAGTATCAGATTCTTTATCTGTCTGTTTTTTAAACAGAAAAATCGGTTAAAAATGGCAAAGATCAGTACATTATTTATATTTTATGAAGGCGGCTATGAATCAAATATTGGCGCTTGCTTTTTAACAAGTAAGCCATGAAATTTACAAAAAATGGTACAATGGTACTCTTGTAAATTAAAGTTGGATGTAAAGTTACGCAGAATACCTTTATCTTTATGCAGAACTTAGGAAATTTCATTTTTCCAAAAAGAAAGGGCCAATATTACGTTTTTACAAATGGCAATATTCATTTTTGATATTACAAGTTTGAAACGTTCCCAGTTAGTATGCCATCGAATGCGTCTACTGATTGTAAAAATTATTAAATCAGTTACCTGTCAAACTCAACACAAACTTTTGTTTTGCACAGCTCTTATTATTTATGCTTAATCTTATTAGTTATTAGTCTGTAAGTGCTGACGTAATTTTCACATGCTGTATGTGAAGTTGACATTATGTGTTTCAAATTTATAAAATAAAAAATGGACATTGCCATTTTGAAAAAATGTAATAATGGCGTTTTCTTTTTAGGAAAAAAAGAGTTTTCTAAAGTTTTGCATAAACATAAGTTATAAAACATAACAAAAACTTTAGATCCAACTTCAGTTTACAACAATAGTACCATTGTACCTTTTTTTATAAATTCCATGGCTTACTTGTTAAAAAAGCAAGCCCTTAATATTTGATTCATAGCCGCCTTCATAAAATATAAATAATGTAAGTATTATTATTATTATTATTATTATTAGCCATAAGTGTAGGCAGCAAAGCCGTTTAAACTTAGCAGTAACCCTGTGTGTAATACTTAACATTCATAGACAATAATACTCAATATCACAAACAGACCAAAATAAATGCTACAATATATAAAGTAGGTAGTTAAGTAGCTAAATACATATCATAATGATTTTTAAATGAGTTAACATTTGGTGCTGAAACTATGTTTTCTGGAAGAGAGTTCCAATAATAGTGCACTTTCGATTTGAAAGAAAGTATTGTGACATAGTTTGTGAAATCTTTCGCGCACTAATTTATAACTATGCCCTCTTAAACGAATATCAACACTAAGGCTAAAGAAATCCAAATGTACACTATAATGACTGTGCAAAATTTTATAAGTTTCAATAAGATCACCACGTATCGTCTTTCCCTTAGAGTAGTAAGACCAAGCACTGAGAGTCTTTCCTCGTAAGGCAGATCACGAATAGCTGAAGAGAGTCTAGTTACTTTCCGTTGAATTTGTTCCAAAGCATGTATATCACCAGCAAAATATGGGTTCCATACAGGGGCGGCATACTCCAAAATTGGCCTTATATAGGCCTTGTAGATTTTGACAGTAGATCGGTAGATAAGTTTTTAAATGTTATTGACACTAAATACAAGACTGAATTTTTTTTTTATGGTTTTACTAATGTGTGGTGCCCATTTTAGGTTTGAAGATATTAAAATCCCAAGGTCTTTTTGCTCGGTAACTGGTTGTATTTCAGTTCCGTTCAGAAAGTACTGAATATTTGGATTATTGGATCCCACATGAAGTACAGTACATTTTTATTCATTTAGAGGTAGTAGCCATTTGTTACACCAGGATTCAACCATCCGGATATCCGCGACAAGTTTGTCTGATTCGGTTATTGGGTTTGCATAAAATTTTGTATCGTCTGCAAAGAAGGAAGATGTCGTGCTTAGTGATGGTCCCAGGTCGCTAATGAATATATTGAACAAGAGGGGACCCAATGCAGATCCCTGCGGTACCCCACTTGTGACTACATATGCCTCAGATACTTCGTCTTCCACACACTTGGCATTTCCTGTTGCTCAAAAAATCACTGATCCATGATAATAAATTTCCCCCTAACCCCATAATGTTCCAGTTTTCTTAAAAGTCTCGCGTGTGGTACACGAGATCAAAAGCCTTTTTAAAATCAAGATAAATGATGTCTACTGGTAGTCCCTCATCAACTGATCTGGTCCACTGATGCAAACATTGGAGCAAGTTAGTAGTGGTGGAACGTCCTGGCATAAATCCGTGCTGATTCTCATGTAGGACTCCACTTTCCATCATAAACTTTGTAATTTCATGTGCTATAATTTTTTCCATGCATTTGCAAGGTAACGATGTTAAGGAGATTTGTCTATAATTTTTTTGTTTCGAGTTTGTCACCATTTTTGTGAATAGGTATCACAATCGCCGACTTCCACTCTGTAGGAATTTTACCTTCTACTAATGATGTCTGCATTATATGTGTAATCGGTTCCAATATGGTTCTTTTACAATGTTTCAAAAAAATTGGGGGAATATTGTCGGGGCCTGCGCAGGAGTCGGTTTTTATTTTATCAATCGCTACACTTACTAGGTCCTCAGTGATGGCAATATGCTCTATTGAATTAGTATTTCTGGTGTTATCTGGGAGTTCGGAAGGTTATCTAATGGCTCAGAAGTAAATGAGGCTGAGAAATAATCCATAAACATGTTTGCTACTATTAATAGAGGATCCTGAATAGGGGTATTATTAGAATCTCGAAGGACCAATTTTGATACCCTTGAATCCAGAGATTTTTTGACATATTTGAAGAAACGCTTGCTGCTTCCACTATCTATCAACCCATTCTCGTACTGTGTTTTTGCGTTTCTTATTTTCATTGTTCGTTATTAGAACATTGTCGGTATTTTTGATAGTCCTCGTGTAATTTTGTTCTTTGATAAAGGTGCCACAAATTCCTTTTTTTGTTGATTTCGTGTTTAATACTGGTGTTTATCCAAGGGTGGTCATTTGATCCCACTGTAGTAATTGGTATGCGTCTTTCTATAGTATTACTTATGTTTGTTATGAATTTCCTCCACCTTTCATCGGTATCATGAGCTATCCAGTTCATATTTTGCAGGTCATTGTTTATGGAAGAGTAGTCTGCTTTAAAAAAGTTACGTTTTTTAACAATTTTATTTGACTTTTCTGCACTGCAAAATATCTGGGAAACTGCCAGGAGTACAATATGGTCACTGGACCCTATTGGGGGCTTAGATTCAATCGTGGAGATGAGTCGTTTATCTGAGGCAAAAATTAGATCAAGACATGATGGATTATTGGTATTTCTGAAACGTGTAGGAAATTTTACTAACTGAATTAGATTTGTCATCAAAATTGCATTCATAAAGCTGGCTGGTTGGCTGATACCATCTTGTAATGTTGGAACCGTCCAGTTTAGTTCGGGATAGTTGAAGTCACCAAATAATAATACATTTTCTGAGTAGTACTAAATTCACTGATTGCATCAATAAGCAGTTTGTCCTGTTCACTTTGAGTGTCAGGCGGACGGTATATACATGCAATGTTGAATTCCTTATTCGAAATATTAAGATTGGAGCCATATAGAATCAATTGAACCAGTGTCAAAACTGTTTATTATTGATGAATGCACTATAACCCCCTCAATGTTATCTGCCACATAGATACAAACGCCTCCTCCTCTCGAGTATATCACGATCGCTTCTGTAAAGGGTAAAACTTGGGATATTTACAATATTTTCTGTAATAATAGGTTTAAGCCATGTCTCTGTTATTAATATTATATCAGGTTTAACTTTTTCAACTTCAAAAGAAGTTCTTGGAATTTGGTCATTAAAGTAGAGATATTTGTGTACATATACTTAATTTCTAAGAGTGTATGGTTTTTTTCTGGATTACTAGTGATTCTGTTGTTTTGTATTTTATTGTGTGTTGTGACGTCAGTTTTTTGTTGAAATATGAGGAACGCCATTTATGTATTTAATATGCAGATTATTTTTCTCCTTGTGCCACTCGCCTATTCAGCTCGTTTCTAATTGTTTGCTCATAATTCCGCTGTTTCACAGTAAGATCCGGACTAACATAAACATTACTACCTTTTAATTTATATCTATTTCTAATTATATTAGAAGCCTCCTGAGGAGATTTAAGGATTACTTTTACAGGCTTCATACCATTTTTGTTGCTTTTTCCAATCCTCATAACTTTAACCAAAGCAGGACAATCGCCTGTTGTATTTGTAATAATGCGTTTCACATCTTCCATATCATTGTTTTGGTTAGGTATATTAAAGAAAATAATGTTTGTGGAGCGATTT
Source organism: Aromia moschata (assembly GCA_029963805.1). Lineage (NCBI taxonomy): Eukaryota > Metazoa > Arthropoda > Insecta > Coleoptera > Cerambycidae > Aromia > Aromia moschata. The sequence continues at coordinate 26,479 of JAPWTK010001105.1, forward strand.
ATTCGATCACTTATTTCCGTGAATATTTCCTCTTCGTGAGTAGATAACGTAGGAGAAGAATTCAATTTCATAGCTTGGATTTCTGATTTCAATTCATCGATTGCTTGTAGTAGCTTGGGGACCTGCATAAGTCCACTTTGACATTCCTCACACATGAACTTTAGAATACGCTTCCCTTTAGTTCCATAACTTTTATTTCAGAGGCTGACATACCAGAACATTTTTTATGAATGTTGCGATTGCAACTATCGCATCCCATCCATGCATTCGCATCGTCGACATTTTGGTCTGTTCCACATTTTATGCACGGCATCACTAGAGATTTTGGGCTTCTTGTAAGAAAATTTCAGAGTACGGTCCTGTTAATACACTGCTTACTTTGTTTTTATATGAGATCGTTTTTTGTGAGATCTTGAGTTTTTGTTCAGTTTTTATGGTAATGAACAGACAAGTTTGCAATTTCTACTTGACTTTCAGTTAGGAATACTCTTCTAATGCACCTTGCTCTTTAACATACACTTAGCACATAATGATCTAGATTTATTATTTTACACTGTGCTCAATTTTTATTAAAAATTTAGCCACTATCTACCAACAATTGATAGGTAAACTTGAGTGTTTTATTGAGCTGTACACACGCTGATTCTAATTCAACATTGAAGTATCTTTGTCATTTTTTAACCGATTTTTTAACCGATTTTTCTGTTCAAAAAATAGACAGATAAAGAATCCGATACTCTAGCCGAATCGCATAAAAAAAATGGTGGTTGCCATTTGACAAAATAAAGTTGAGAAATTCCGGTTAGGGCGGAAATAGGAAATATCCACCCTATGGGTTAAAAGTTGAGCTTCAACAATTCATTTACGTATGTAAAATTTCAAATTCCTACTACAAAGATGGAGCTCTTTTTGGGGGTGTACATGACCCCTGGGCCACCCTGTATATATATATACATACAGTGTGATTCAACTAAGCCGTTCATTAAAAGTTTCTGAACTTCCCATTGAAATTTATTTTTGAAAATTTGGAATCAGGGGTTAGCGGGGATGGTCTATTCAATTAAAGTACTTGTGCTTTTCTGACACCAGTTATACCGGAAGTAGTTATCAACTTCCTTATTAAATGGAACACCCAGTATATTAATACATTTTTGAAATCCCCTCCTAATTTTGGATTGACTTTGTTAACAATTCCCTATACCTATCTTCAGCAGTTTTTGAGATATTTTAAGTTTTTTGAAAAAATTAGCTATAGTAGCAAACTTTCGGCTGCCCTTGGGCGGACTATTAAGGTTTCAGGTGGTATGTAATTTGATATTTTATTATTTACAGGATGTCTAAAAAGTCGAGTTCATTCTGACAAATTTCAACTTCGATTATGGATAATCGCATATGTTTTAAAGTGTATGATGAAATTTTAAATTCTCGTAAATACCTAGAAATTCTTAGAACGGTGGTTTCAATTTTTTTGGAGAATTTGCCACTAAATCTAAATACGTGTTGGTACCAAACGCCCCTCAATACCAGAGATGACTTATTACATCGAGTTAGAACTACTTTCGCCGAATAGATGAAGGGATGATATTAGAATCTACGAACATTAATTAATAAATGTTTTATTGTGCTTAGAAAATAATGGACAGCACATAGAACAGTTGTTACACTAATAAGACCTAATTGTTAATATTTAGTTATCAATGTTATTATGTTTTATTTTTTTAGGCTATGGTAAGTTCCAAACCATTTGAAATATGCTTTTATTCACTTTAAGGTAATTTTATTAGGAGAGTGTAAATGTAGATTATACCACTTTAAATGAACTTGATTTTTTTTTCAATAATTTTGTAACATTGTTTATGACAAAAAATAAATGATACATTGTTTTTATTTTCCTGGCCCACTAGTCAGAAGTAATTTAATAAAATGGAAAACTATGGTATCGAAGAAAAATACCTCGATAGCAAGAAAACGGTAGCAGATAGGTATAGAATCCTAATACAGAATGAAAGGTTACTCAATTCTCCATCACATAGAGTAATAAAATACAGGGAGTTCCATTTAAGAAAACTGACTTTTGAGCAGTTGAAATTTGTCAGAATGACCTCGATTTTTAGACACCCTGTAAATAATAAAACATCAAATTACTTACCACCTGAAACCTTAATAGTCCGCCCAAGGGCAGCCGAAAGTTTGCTACTATAGCTTTTGTTTTGAATCGGTGACGAGCATTTCAATAGGAAACTACAAAACTTATTTTTCAAAAAAAATTAAAATATCTCAAAAACTGCTGACGATAGGTATAGGGAATTGTTAACAAAGTCAACCTAAAATTAGGATGGGAACTCAAAAATGTATTAATATACTGGGTGTTCCATTTAAAATAAGGAAGTTGATAGCTACTTCCGGTATAACTGGAAGTGTCAGAAAAGCACAAGTACTTTAGTTGAATAGACCGTCCCGCTAACCCCGATGTCAAATTTTTCAAAAATAAATTTCAATGGGAAGTTCATAAACTTTTGAAAATGAACGGATTAACTGAATCACCCTGTATATATATTATAAATCCTCATAAAACTGAGAATAAAATAAATTATGGGGATCTATTTTTTGTCAAATACGATTTTTGAATTCTAAGAATATTTCACGTAAGACATTTTAGGTTATTTACATATTTTCAACTTGATCCAGAACAAAATAAAGATATGATAAAACATTTTTACAAAAAATATTTGAACAAAACAAAATGTATACACATAAGCAACTTTATACACAAATTTAAGCATATCTACATTTAAAAAAATCTTAACAAATTTCTGATTTTCTAAGGCGAATTTATAGGAAAATTACTCTAGAAAGGAAATTATCCTTTTGCTGTGTATTACTTTCTGAAATTTACCTTTTTAAGTAAAATACCTAACAGGTAATTTACCAGTTGCCCACCTCTAAAGTTTACATTTTTCAATTTATCGAACACCTTGTAGGTATATTTTAACACAAGTTTGACTACTGTCTATGGCATCTCAGGATAAGCAAAACTTTTTTCAAGAATGATATTTTTTCGAAAAATGAAGCATAAGGAAGTTTACAAGAGTGTGGTACTCCATCTGAGAACACACAGTATATAAAATAAAAAAATTGACTTGGACTTGTAATCATGGAAAAATGATATAAAGGCGTGAAAGGTACTAGTCACATCAGCTTGTTTCCTTCGAAATACCGTCATGCCGTAGTAGCAACAAAAGGGCAATTGAGATTTCATATCACCAATGGAAATAAATGATTCGTTAAAAACTATTATTCGTTGATTAAATAATACCTACTTGTTTAAACATCTCCAGCCTGGGCAGCATAATTACTTTCTGCATATCAACGGATACATACGTATAAAGACCCTGAATCGTTTCTCTTCTCACAATCTTTTTTATATCCATCCCTTGCTTCAACATATTTGTTTTTATGTTCAGTCTACTTAATACAGGTTTTGTTGCGTGCGCCAAAATTATCTGCAGACAATACTTAGAAATAATACCGTATATCTGGACATACGGTAAATCCTCTTATACAGTGTGTGGAGATGCAGTAGTTATTGTTAGGAAACCACCACGTCACGGCATTTTTTTGAAAGATCGCATCGAGGATAAATTGTATAAAACTATACGGTAAAAAATAAATTACGTTTTTAATAGTCATGTGATGGATTTACGTTATTTCAACTAGGTTTTTCGATAGAAAATGATCCTTAAAACACCCGGATAGCAATACCTCAAAATAGATAAATTTGGAGTTACGGCTTTCTTAAGCAGGGCAGAATAGTGTACAGTGCAGCAACAGTAGCTTTGATCTAGGCCACAGGAAACAAATCTTCATTCCTTTTATAACTGCAGCTGTGTACAGCCTTGTAAATTCCGTGTAAAAAAACTGTTCTTTTTTACTTATTTCATTTATTTTTAGCTTATCGAGAACAAATTGCTCAAGGAAAAGCTTCATTTGCTGAATTAGCTTCTAAATACTCGGACTGTTCGTCTGCAAAACGAGGGGAGATCTTGGACATTTTGGCAAAGGAGCAATGCAAAAACCATTTGAAGAAGCTGCTTTTGCTTTGAAGGTTGGAGAACTGTCTGAACCGGTTTTTACTGATTCAGGTGTGCATATTATTTTCACGTACAGTTTAGGCCAGCAAATATCTTCCTGTTATGAAAAAGTCTCGCTGATTAATATTTATCATAGTTGTATGATATGCCAATATATAATTGTCGTTTTTCTATTTTATTGTAAAATGGTTAGGTGTTAGTACAAGGACTCAACTGATTATATCTACTTTTAAGTGTTATGTATTCTATAAAAAGTACAGTTTAATGGAGCATTTATTTATTTAAATTCTTTAGATGTACTTTGTTACTATTAATGTTTTTTATATAAAAAAAACTGCACATAGTAATGTTTAATGATTAAAATACTGTAAAAGTTGTCACAATTTGTTGCAAACTATTTTTTTTTAATTTGTTAAGTATAATCTTTTGATAATTAAATTTAACTGTAATTTTATCCCATGCCTATATATGCACCTATAGTAATTATTGTTAATGCGAATTGAAGGATCCTATAATATTTAGGATGTCTCATCATCATAAAAAAAATCATATTTTTATTTAAATTGCAGTGCCATATGCTAAATTTACATAAAAATATGATTCTTTTTTTTTGGATGCTTCAAGTTAATTTTGGATCTAATAGGAAGCCAGGGATGTAAAATTTTCTAAAATAATTATCTGGAAAATTTTCCAAAAGGAAAATATCAAAAATGATTTATGCAACTGGAATCTCATGATAAACCAAATGTACCTATGCATATCGCTCAAAGATCTGTTCTAATAAAATTTATTTCATTATAAACTTGACTAACCATGATAAATGTGAGGAATTGTAGGTGGTAAATCCGAATTATGAAAATTTTTCAGAATTAAAAAAACTCTAATTTTATGTCCCTGAACAGAAATCGTCAATCTACTTTAAGGGGGCAAGATACTTTTTCAGCCTGTTTTGTAGGGTATTTTGAAGATTTTTTTGCCAGAAAACGAAAAAAGGAGGATGGGGTTTTCTGCAAATGAAAGTCGTGCTAGTGTACTAAATCATATTTTATTCAGTGTCCCCCCCTCAGCTCCGCGAAGATGGGGGTTCCGTTGGAGGTGTTTAGCGGTGGTCAAGATTTCTCAGCCGTTATTAAAAGCAAAAATTAATGTGCCGTTTTAAACATTAGGACTGTCGCTTGTCTTTATCATATGCTTTTTTTAAATTTCGAATTTGTCACAAAATGGCGGACGTTCAAAAGTTGACCTATCGATTTTTACCAGAAAATTGCGTCTATGCATGCTCAAAATATATTTAAAATGTAAATATCAAAAAAAGTACCGGAATCGGTTGACTGGATTCCGAGGAATCCTGACCACCGATTTTGTAAACGTGGTTCCGCAAAAACGTGCTTAAAGTTTTGAAACAGGTTTGCACTGACATAGTTACTTACATAGATACAGTTAAATCCTTGGTGCTCTCGATCCTCGGTCTTTCATAAGCGACTCCGCGACAGCTTTGGATGCGGTATGAGTATTCTTGCGAATACCTTTCTCTGCTCTGCATGTCAAAGGAGGAGGCAAGTCCATTAATCCGCAAAATTTTACCTCGGAAGCTTGCCCTTGTCCAATGCAGCCCATCGCAAATGAAAATCTGTGATTTACTTCATATGCATTATTAATTTTTGGACACGAAGGGATCTTCGTTGGACGGCAATTATCACACACACAATTAAAATGTTAAAACCAAGTCAGTGAGTGCTTTCCGTTTCCACCGCAACTTTTACACTGAACGACTTCAGAAATGTCAGCAAAGACGGCACTAACATTCAAAATGCGGTACTGCAGAGTTTCATCTTCCGACAGGATCACGTCGTCCAAATTCATGGCTTTTAATTTTTTCGCATTCTGCACTATACCCGTTTCATTTTCGCCGCTCCACCTGCCAGGTTGACTCCGTTTTCGCGGCCTATCTTTGCGTTCAGTACTCTTTGCTCTAGTATAACGCGATATTTTCTTCGCTCCATTGCAAAACGTGTGTTCAGAAAGACGATCGAAAAACAAATTACGAAAACGGCCCGTAGAACTACTAGAACCGTTAGAAGAGGGGGAAATCTGCCATCTAGTACAACAATCTTACGCACAAAGCACACAAACGAAATTTCTATAGAAAGGAACGTCGGAAAGTGTTCTTAGAAGGGTGAGGCGGTTGCTCCTGCCGGCCTACTTGGAAAGCGGCTACGCCACGGTCGGACAGCGCTTCGTAGAAACGCCATAACTTCGATAATTTTTCGAATTTCGTATTTCCGCTTTGCATACATATTCCGAGGGTTTTATCTAACGAAACAAATAAAAAAAGAAAATCGATTTTTCGAATGGATAAAAATATCTTGCCCCTTAAAGAATTGTGAAATTGTAGTATTGTCTATTCTAAATTTTGTCTGTAATATATATAATTATTTATACAATTATTTGAAAATTCCTGAAATTGCATGATTAACTTTTGTCACCATATTTTATTTGATAATGTAAACTATTTCATTTTTATTAAATTTTCTAAAATGCATAGTCTTATTTATTTTATCATTAAGGTTGAATTTTTTTAAGTCATATTTATCCTAAGTAAATTGTATATTATTATCTAACGGTGTTAGTTTTCTAGGGTATTATGATGTAGAAAATTAACATCAATATACAAGTTTTCGCAGCCATTGTCAAAAGCTTTTTTCCAGCTTTTTCATAATTTTTGATACCCTAAAAATATTTAAGTAGGCCTTGAAATCAAGGTATGAAATATATCTTGTTAAAATTCCCAATTTTTTTATTCCCAACGTTTTGACACCAAAATCGTTCGAAATTTGAAAATGGAAAATATGAGGTATATATCTGGTTTTGTAGTTACAGTATGTCTAGGGTTAAGGTTTCCAAGAGGTTTTTTTTTTAATTTTTTCATTTTACCGAAATCATTCTTGATAAAAAGTTTTGTTTTTTTTTTAGAATAACATTAACATCAATAACTTTAACATTGTATGTACTGGGTGTTTATAAAATGAAAAATCATAAAATGGTTAAGTAAACTGCATCTATTCGGGAATATTGTGACAGTGGCATTTGAGTTGATTGTTTGATTTGACATGTCATTTATGCACAGTAATTTCAGTAATTATTAGTAGTAGATAAAATGTATCGAGCCATCACAAAAAAAAAAAAAAACAAACTTGTCAAACCTAGTAAAAAGACGTATTTTTTCTTATCTTAAATTTGTAACCTTATTTAATTGTCAAAGCTGTTGCATTATATGACAGTTATTATTTATTTCACAATTGTGAGTCACTTGTTTTCAATTTCAACATGTCAAAAGAAGGAAATGTACACCAGAGGTGAAAATCGAATATGACAGGGGTTGGAGGGGGTGCGAAAATGTTTATGTGACAAAATACACAACTTTTATTCCAAAATTATATTTCCTGGGGTTCTGGAGGTTGCTGATTTCAAATTTTAACATGTCAATAGCATAAGATTTGGTTCAAGTGTGAAAATTAAACAAAACAGAGGTTGAAGAGAGAGAGAGTTACTACAGAGGTTGAAGAGTAGAGAGGTACTACAAGAGCAGTTAGAATATCTATAATTATAGATATCACAAGAAACGTTAGAATAAAATCCAGTTGATTACAACAGCTACGATTCTAGAGAAAAAAAATGCGTAATTTATCAAATTTACACTCTTTTATACAAGATTTTCATGTACGCAAAATTATTCTGTTCTTGGCATATTGAGATTTGAAAGCAGACTCGATATAAAAAAATTGAATACCATTGCTTGCATGAATGAACATTGCTTCTGGCGTTAATATAATTAACACCAGAAGCAATGTTCGACTTTGTTCTAATCAAATTCCCGATAGTCTGGAGGTTGAAGCTGCTGAAATATTTTTTATTTAAAAAGATTTGTAAATATAAATACAATCAAAAATACGAAATCGTATCATAGTTTTGTTCCGCTTTCTCAAAGTCGATTAAAAGTGCGGAAATATTCAGCTTCCGATAATTTTGATATTGTTACTATATATATATATTGTAAAACCCAAACGTAAATTGTTGAATTAAAAATAACGTTCCAGTTCAAATTGTTAACGGTTAGTTTGGCATAACCGAAAAGCTTTGACATGACCGCTATTTCTATCTCACTTGTTCATAGCCAACTTCAATGACGTTTTTTTTTTGGATGTCTCTTTAATTGCATTAGTAAAAAAATGCTAATTATGCTTGTGATGCTTCGAACATTTTGTCGTTTTGACATACCAGTTTTTCAGCCTCGTCGGAAAGGTACCTTTAATATGGCCAATAATAGACCATATTTTTCTACAATTAAATGGTCAAAGATTATAAACTATAATAAATATTAGATTTATGCTCATTGTTACCCAAAATTAAGGTAGACATGAAATGTAAGTAATCTTGCTGTATTATTTGGTGACCGGAAAAACTCTTTTAATTGTGGAGCTTTGCTTTATTTAAGGTAACCAGGTCACGAATGGGGTCAAAAAAATCGATTTTTTAAAAACAGTCCTATTTGAAAGCCAGCGCTTTCCCTTTCAGAAAATGTATGACATGTTATACCAACGCGACTATTTAACCCCAAAAAGCAGGAAAGCAGTCTTAGAAAAAATGGGGATAAAATCAGGATGTAACCTGGAAACAGGATTGCGCTTGTTGGATGAGCAACGGGTGAAAGAAGCTGAAAAAGGTGGCCCAAGCATCTACTAAAGAAGGCAGGATAGCTAGAAATAGGAAAAGACAGAGAGATGAGGAGGAAGCTTTAGCAGAAGATATGTATGGCCCAGGACAGTTCTAGAGTCCCTCCACCCCATGCCTTACTTCTTTAGCCTTTCCCCGTAAGTTCATTTTTTTTAACCTTGAGGTACCATTTGCAAAAAAAACTATTCAACCTATTTTGATGAAATTTTGCACAGTGCTTATCCTTTATGTCCTTCATCTTTTGTACCTAAATTCATCTTTGTATTCCATTTTTAACTTTATTTTAAATCCCAATGCATTTTTTTTAAAGAGTGATTTTTGACTTTTTTCAAGGAAAAAAGGTACAAAAATTGCAATTTAGGCAAAAAGGTTGAAAATTTTAGGTATACAATGTTGCCTTACTCTTGTTTCAGGTTCACCATCAATTTGGAGCAGATAGCACCAGTGGTTAAGGAGAAAAGTGTACCTAAATAAGTTAATTTTTTTCTTTTTTTATTTTTTTCTTGACATTTTGTAATTTTAATAACTTCCACACTAATAAAGTCACAGGGTTTGTTTAGTACTCATTTTAATCCGTAATTCGCCCTCTAAAGCATGGTTAAAACCGCGAGTTTATATCTTAAATACCAACTGAACAGGAGCAAAATATCTAAACGCGTGAAAAAGCCCATTTTAACCATCATTCGTGACCTGGTTACCTTAACATCGGAGTTAAATTCAAATGTCCTTGCCCACTTACGACTGCAGTAGATTTTTCGATTCTAGAAACATCCAGTACATATAATGTTAAGGTTATCAATGTTAATCTCTCTAAAACAAGCAAAACTTTTTATCAAAAATGACATTTTGGGTAAAATTAATAAAAAGTATTAGTAAACAGTAAAGTAATAAAAACGCCTAACATGGACATACTGTATACATGAATAATAAATAAAGTAACTGCAGACATGTTCTGGTCATTAATGGACCCCACTACATACACTGAGTTTTATTTACCGAGTTTTCGTTTATATTTTGAAGTTTAACTAGAGGATTTATTATACGAGACAGAAAAAAACTTGTAACTAAGTAAGTTTTCTGTATTATTTTTTTAAGGTAATCAAAATTAACAATTAAACATTGAAATAAAATGAAAATTCAATTTTATTACATAGAACACCCTCTATATTTTTCGATTCCTTACCTGTGATAGTTTTTCCGTGATATCAAAAACGTGTACTTTATTGACATTTCTATTAAAAGTTTGTGCATTACAGCCATGGAAGGTCATGGGTCAGCTCTCCTAATATGGGATCTCTCATTGACGAGACAGCTGAACAATCATAGAGTAGATGCTCGACTGTCTCCTCTTCCTGTTCACACCCTGTGTAAAAGGGTGTTTCATTTAGCTTCATATTGTATAAGTGCTTCTGTAGCTGATCCTTAGGATTGCTATTACAAGGCATATAAGTTTTTCCTTTTCATAGCAAAATATTGTAATCCTTGTGACATTCTGACTCAGGTATTGTATAAATTTCAAACAATTTCAGACAAAGATGTAAACAAACGAGAGCTGGTTGTTTCATCCCACATTTTCTGAATATTTCGTGGGTGTTTTGAAATAAAATTCCTTTATTAACAAAATAATAAATGCATTTAAAAAATGTTATCACTTGTAATATGTAGTAAAGCTTGAACTTATATACTATGTGGACACCAGACATCAGCCAGTTCAGAAAAAGGACCAATTCTACACTTCTCGTTCTAACGGCTAGCATAACTGGTGGGAAGGTCGGTCTTATTCACCCACTACCTTCGATGAGTATGTTGTTGCTTCTTATCTGTCGTCTCATTTTTATTTGCCCCTTTCCATAACTGGCCGATGTTTCTTGTACAGATACTGTATATATAATGTAGTTACTAATCGTCGCCGGGCTGAGAATATCTCCAATGTGACAAAATGTAAATTTTAGAGAAAACAAATCAAACTGCTTAAAAGCAATTGTAAAAAAAAATATATAAGTCAAACTAGACTTAAAAGGTGAAAAGGGTATATTTCACTACACGGACATTTACGAGATATATAACTTTCTTTACAACTGTTTTTAAGCAGTTTTATTTGTCTCCTCTAAAATGTACATTTTCTCACATTGGAGATATTTTCAACCCGGCGACGATATTCATTATGTACTTTTTTCTACAAACTGGTGTGGAACACACAACTAACATAAACTAGCAAATGTATGACTGAAATTTTAATGTTTCGTATAGCTTTTTTGACAACATTTAGTATGTTCGAAATAAACTTTTACATTGTTAGTTACTGTATACCTTGTTGAGTAACAAGAAAAAATTTAGAATCAAAATGTTTTAAAGAAAAATGCATTAAAACACCTATTGATTATTACTTAAAAATTATAATGATGCACACAATCTCATCAATCTATAAGGATTAGAAGCGCTAATAAATGAAACCTCTTCGTCTTGACCAGGGAAACGGTTGCACCCATTTTCTCTCCCTATAATAATTCATACAGCTTAATAACTCTTTGCTGGAATAGTCAGGTACGAGAATTGGTACGAATGGATCTAGATGGTCAAAGCCATCCTTTCCCAAGAGATACCTACAACAAATACAGATACTGTGACATACAATGGAGATAATCCCAACAAAGTAAAATGACAGAATAAACATGTGTATCAGCTAAGATCTCTGACAGCATTTTTTGTACATCAAAATTAGTTGTTCCTATAAACATTCATATATAATATGATATAGAATGAGTTATAAATGTAAAAAGAAACCCCCTGTCAACATTCTAGGGCATACAGGTATAAATTTAAATCGGTGTTAATTACCACTTTCAATGCCCATAAAATATACATATACAGGGTGAGTTTTTAGTGCATATTTGATCTATAGAATAGTTGTTTCATAAAAAATGCTAAAATGAAATGTGTGACATTGTTTGCACTTTTTTTTTTCACCCACGACTAAATTCCTTATTTTAAATGGAACACGCTATGTGCTTTTATGGATTTAAAAAGAACACAACTTTGACTCGAAAATATGTACCTATAATAGCCTATACCTAAATGAAACCGAAATTATGTAAATTTAAAGTGGCTAAAAAATTTAAAACGGCTGGTCCAAACATAGACATACATTTCTGAAGAGTGGAAATTAGGTTGACTTCAAAAATTTACAAAAAGTGATAATATATAGGGTGCTCCATTTAAAAAATAACACTAGGTACCGTAAAAGGGGGTTACTTTGCACCAATGCAGTAAAAGTATGTTTTTAATAATCCAGTGCTCTATAATTTATTTGATGATTATATTACATGTGATAGTGATAGAAGGCATCATATTTTATTCTAGCAGGTCATATGTAATACATGTATGTAGGACATGTGCAATACATCATCAGTTGACAGTCAGGCACTGATCTGATACAGATCAGTGCAGTCAGGCGTTATCTAAATTACAACTTACAAATTTTGTCATTTCGAGGTCCTGCAAAATCTTAATGCCCAGAATCTTCCAGCTCATAATCGTTGATAAAAAATGATAAGTATATATGTAATCACATGTACCAATGATGTTTTGTGGGTGTACTCATTACAATAACACTGCTAAAATATAGAACAAGTAAAAAAATCATTTGTCGATGTGTGCACTTTACATTTTAAATTGGGGATACCTTGTACCACCTTACTCCTGCAAAGTACCCACACTTCTTCGTATCATAACATAGTATAAAACAAAAGTCGCTTCCCGCTGTCTGTCCCTATCTATCTACTACCTATGTATGCTTAGATCTTTAAAACTACGCAACGGATTTTGATGCGGTTTTTTTTAATAGATAGTGATTCAAGAGGAAGGTTAATATGTATAATACATGCATAATATAGTAGAGAAACTGATAATTTTAGAGGTTTCTAATGTGATGTCGTAAACCGGGCGAAGCCGGGGCTGGTCGCTAGTATGGTATAAAGTACATCTCTGCAGTTACATATGTTTTTGTTTGTAGGACATGCCTTGACGGTTTAAAGTTTAAATGCAAATTAGGGTCGCGAAAATACGAGGATTGTGTTCGTGGAAATAATGTGTACCCCAGAATCATAACGTTTTGAGTTATGATTCTGTGATGCTATGATCAGTGCTATGGTAAAGTCACTAAAATGTTTGTTTCATTGACTTTACTAAAAGAGTCACTAAAAATGATTTATTTGCTATTCTGGAATATGTGATGAGCTAACGAGTGATGAATGGTGGGACTAATTTATGGGACAAGAATTATTTTTCTGTTAAACTGATAGAACTATGAATTATTTTAACCGCTATTTTACACATATGGAATAACACATATTTTCATTACTATCCTTTATTATTGAGATCTAATGTTTGAAGGTAATCTTCAACTTGTCTGACTTCAACTAATCTTCAAGATGTCTGATTTACACATAGTAAGGTATATAGTTTATAACATGTTAAAAAACGACTATTGGAATAAGTTTTATTAAGATTTGATAAATTTCCCTACGAAATGCCTATACCGCACAGGCAAGATTCACGCCTCTAGTAATAATAATTGAATAATAATAATAATTGATATAACTTGAAAACTGTACATTTTAGTAATGATATAGTTATTTGTCAACTCTCTAGCAAATTGTCAGTAGTAATCTCCCTAGTACCTACCTGAATTATTACCGAAAATTTTCCTGCATTCGATACCAAGAAATAATTTCCGGTGATTAATTCAAACATATGGGAGATTTGGTAAGAAAATTTCACATACAAATATAATTAAGAGATATTCACATCTTGTTAAAGTTTTTATCCTAGAATATGGAAAACAAATACCAAGTAATTTCGCATTGGGTAGCCAGCAGGACAATTTCTGAAAATTTTCATTGTCATGTGCTAAAAATAAGAGCATCTGATAGATCTGAATATATACTTAGATGTGAAATTTTCATCTTTATCATTCTACTTTGTACTTACCACATTAAATAACTAAGTACCTATTATACACGTACTAACTAGAATAATGATTAACTTGCCTGGGTAAATATGACATTTGATCCTTTTCTGACATAACAATTTCATCTACAGTAACTACGATGATTGAATTTTTCCAATCAAATTTGCTTAAAGATAAAAAGCCTTCAGTCAGTGTAACTTTATGTGGATGTACAATTTCCTTCTTCTCTGTAAATATCCTAGTGTTAGGATAAAAAAATCCATTGTAGCCATCTATTGCAACTAATGTTTTACATTCTCCAAGATCCGTTATTCTTTTTATTTCTCGTTACATAATACTACTATACATTTAGAAGCATATTTTATCCTACTGATGCCATGATCAACTAGTTCAATGAATGGAGAACCTTTGGGAGTTCTTTCACGTTTGCTCCAGTTATAATCCTCTGTAGTTTTAAAACTCACATTGTTTAATAAATGAGAATTTTGTACCTTGAAGTGTTGAAGCCATTCCCGCGGCATCTATATTTAGATCTATGAAACCTTCTTCACTTTCAGAATTGCTAGATTCTTTTACACCTGCGCATCCATTTACCAACCCATGGAACATGAACAATTAAAAAATTGTTTTTCAAAGCATAATGTAAAATGTGGGCCAAGGATAATGTTTTTCCACTCCCTTTTTTACCATATAAAACAAATCTAACAGCTGGCTTGGAAAAATCAAAGTTTTTAAACAGTTTATAACATCAACAGAAGGTTGTCGAACCATTAAGCATGTTTCGTTGAACGTTTTTGTTTGTATCTCAAATGACTTAGGGAAACCACCATATAAAAACAGTTGTTTTTTATCTTCTTCGTTTAATTTATAAAACTGTGCAATATGTTCTACAGTATGCTGTGACGGGTCAGTTTCAACTGTTCGAAAACTAACCAACTTTTCTTCAGATTTAGGCTGGCTCGCAGAAAATAAACGTGTCGCCTGATATATTTTATTTTCTGCAACAAGTCTTTTACAAAACACCTCCACAGAAGTTTTTAACATAGCTGTCATATTCTAAAACAATAGTATGGAAAATTAGTAGAGAGTAATTTCAAACAGCATTTATTATATGGGTGACCATACATCCGGCATTGCACTGGACAGTTCTTCAGTTTGAAGTACAGTCCAGCATGCATTAGTGTTTAGCATTTCATACATTTAATGTAGAGTGTCCATCCAACCTCTCTCCAATGTAATAAATAATATTAACCGATTAATTATTAAAAAAAATATTTTTAAAAAAAAGCAGACCTATAAAAATATCTGTAAAAAAAATATGTACTTTCATAACTATATACCTTATTTCAATAAAAAATATTTGTCTTGCTATACAGCATTGTCTCCTAGAAAATCTGGTCACCCTTATTTATAAAGCATAAAATTATATCTATAAGTAATAAATGCCAAGGTACCTGACTAAAAAATAAACAAACTTAACAGTTTTATTTTGCCTGTGTCCTGTCCTCTTGTATGTATAAATATTATATTGGAATTTTATTGACGCATTTTAAAATTGTAGAGGTTATAACATTTCATAACCTCACGTTTTCTTCCTGGAAAACGCAGATTCCTAGATGATCAGATACAGAAATCTGGTTCAATGGTTTGTGTCTGTGATGGTGGTGCTAGGCATAGATATCATATAACAGTATAAAACAAAGTCGCTTCCCGCTGTCTATCCCTACCTATGTATGCTTAAATCTTTAAAACAACGCAACGGATTTTGATGCGGTTTTTTTTAATAGATAGAGTGATTCAAGAGGAAGGTTCATATGTATAATACATGCATAATATAGTAGAGAAACACTGATAATTTTAGAGGTTTCTAATGTGATGTCGTAAATAAACACATTTTTTCCGCTTACATTGCAAACGCTGGCTGAACCCGACGAGATAGATCAAAATAATGTACTACAGTATTGTACACCTTAAAAAAGGTCTACAAAAAAGTCCGCGATGGTATATGTCTATCTCTTGGGGATAACCCACAATAATCATTTTTTATCCTTTACTTTTTACGATAAATATTGGCTTATTTACGAAGCGATTTTAAGCAATACAGCATTAATCCTTATCTAATTAGGTACCTTAAATACATTGTGCATTTAATATAGATCAATATGGCCCTTTACAGCATGTAATTTAAATTAATATTTTCGAAGATATTACAGGTTTAAAATACAGGGACATAGCGGTTGCGGCGGTACCGGCCGGCGGCGCGTGCCTATAGTTAGCGCGTCGAAGGCCTGCGTTTTTTTTAATAGATAGAGTGATTCAAGAGGAAGGTTTATATGTATAATACATGCATAATATAGTAGATAAACAATGATAATTTTAGAGGTTTCTAATGTGATGTCGTAAACCGTGCGAAGCCGGGGCGGGTCGCTAGTATGTAGATAAAAGAAGAGAATTTCAGATAAGAATGCGCCCTCTAGGCGTGTGACAGTTGATTACTCGCTTTCTCCATGTTTGTTTACGTTTGCCAGGCCAGCTTTATGGTGCCGGAATCGATGATTCTATGTATGTTAAAAAAATGTTTTTTGCATGTTATTTCAATTTAAAACTTTAAACACCACGTTTACGTTTGCCAGGCCAGCTTTATGGTGCCGGAATCGATGATTCTATGTGTTAAAAAATTTTTTTTTGCATGTTATTTCAATTTAAAACTTTAAACACGTTTATCTCAAAACTCAATTTTTTAAGTCGGTGGACACGATTTCTCGAAAAGTTATGATGCGATTTTGTTCAAATTTTGCACACATCTTTGAAATAACATTATCTAGTCATTGAACGAAGGATTTTTTTTTATTATTACAACTATTTTTTTTCGAGCCAATACAAATTTGACCAAAAAATATGTTTTTTTTGTTCAGTCTGTCAAAAATTCTGTTTTTATTTTATTTTTTTTCTTTCGTCCAATAACGAGATTTATCCATATACTAACAAAATATTTTTTGGTTTTTTGATTTTGGATGAACCAATAATGAGTTGTGCTGTCCACGGCAAGAGCATTTTTTTTGAGACGTCAAGGGAGATTGACTGACGTACCAGTGGCTGAGTTTTCGGAATTTTTGATTAAAAATTTCACAAAACACTGTTTAAATATGTATCTTTGACATGCTGAATTGTTTAAATAACATATATGATTGTATATATTTTAAAAAAATAGTAAAAATACCCTTTTTTTGAACCTCTGAACCCCACCTAACCTCTTAAACAGAGTCCTGTCGAGTTTGACATAGAGCAAATTTTCGAAAAAGATGGCGCACATTACAGTAGAAATGACAGGCAATATTTAGACAACGTTTATCCTGATTGATCCTGATCGTTGGATAGGACGTCGCGGAATTAACGAATAAATACGGAGTGGCCTGTGAGTTATAATAATGGCCGCGTGGATAATAGCTTATATTAATAGGTAATATTTAAACACTTAAACGTCTCGTTAAATAATAATTAAACAAAAATTCAAGGTATAAACACCTGTAAGAACGTAGCAAAGTAAACGAAGTTGGAGAATTAAAACAACGTCATCTTTTTGATAATTATCCAGAGACGTCCTTATGAATCTGTATTTATTGAACGTTCAACTGGAATTTTAGTATTTATTTATTTATTCCATCAAAACCATTAGCTCAAGCAAAATTAGTATGATTGGATAAGTCTTTTAAGTACCTTTGTGAGTGTTAATCTCTTGACTTGGTCGTATTAAGGACTTCTAGAACTCTTGTAGATTATGTTTTACGTGTAATGTCGGGGTTCTTCTCGAGTGCCCCTGCCTCGATACTCGTACATACATCTAAAAAACTAATGTTTACGTTAACTTTCTTAAATCAATTCTTAACATGCCCTCTTGTTGAAGGTATGTACTATAATTATATCAAAATAAAAACTAAATGTCCCGATCACTAAAGGGCAAATCTTCAACAAAGCGCATAGGTACTTATTCACATATTATTTCACAGAATAGTTATTACTATTAATAGCAATAGTTATTTCTATTAATAGCTGTGAAATACAATAGTAACTATGTATTTCACAGAATAGTTTTTACACTATAACTGGTGGATTAATTTTTAGACTTTTCACCAATGGACAGTTAACATTCTACCTCTTATTTCACAGCCATAATCTTAGAAATAGAAATAGTCTTAGGTTTTTCAGATTTGCTTTGCAAATAACTAGTTAAACAAAATTAAATTAAGCTGTTTTTTTTTGTAAAAATAATGCAATATTTTATATTAGTAACATAAAAATAAACTTCACGAACTCAACTGAATATCAAAATATTTGCAAAAAAAATCGCAGTGATGTTAAAAAAAACGAATATACTGAATAACGAATTCAATAATGACATTTTATTTTTTTAGACATGGTTTCCAAAGGAAGGTTCTAACTTATTTTTTTTTAATGGAACACCCCAGTGGCGGTGGGCTATAAGGTGCGCTGGTGCGCGCGCACTACTAACAATTTAGCATTAATAATTTTTTTTAGTAATTAATGGATGCATTCTTAATTTATCGCCTTGCCGCATCCCTAGCGTTAATACCATCTGAATATTATTTGGCCGCAGCGTTACGAATCCACTAGACGCTAGGTCTATCTCCAACGCCACTGGTTTCCGATCGCGGCGCTGGAGTCGACACGCGCAATACGAAAAAACGGCACGACGATCATGCTTCCGTGCAATACGAAAAAGCGAACGCGTATTGTTACTGCTTGCCCCTCCACAATTATTACGCGTAGTGGGCGAATCCTATAGATATGAGGTACGGAGTTTAAGAGCGCACGAGAGTTATCGATCGGTTGGTTTGTGAATTGTTTTCGTACATTGCGATTGCTGTTTTATCGCTCACGTTTTATAAATATAAACTCGGTTACAATCTAGTTTGGAATAATGAATTATATTCAAAACTTATTAAAAACTCCATTCTCTAGCTTGAGTTTGGAGGAAAAAGTACAAATTAAAACTCTAGGTAGGCCCACTCCACAAATTAATTTAAAATTAGCCGTGAAAGGAAAAAGTAAACGATTTGTAAGAACATTTAATACTGACTTATTTAAAAAACATTTGTGGTTAAGTGGATGCGATGTATTGAACGCAGTGTTTTGTTTGGCGGAGAAACACCTTGGACCAAAACTGGAGTAACGGATTTAAATCACATAAACGAGAAAATAAAAAAAAACGCAAATTCTGCTGGACACATGAATAATGTTTTGAATTTAGCCATGCTAGGCACTGCAAATATTGCGACAATGCTCGATTCTGCTCATCGACGAGCAGTGGCAGCACACAATGAAGCGGTTTCAAAAAACAGGTATGTTTTAAACATTATTATTAACTGTATTCGTTTTTGTGGAAAATTTCTATTTAAAACGAATAAAGACATTTTTTGCGCAACACCATGTGCCAGGAAAGACTGTCGGCTTTGGCTATGCTCTCCATTGAAAAGACTATTACAAATATCTAAAATTTTAACAACAAAGTAATTGAAAAATTTGCACAATGTAAAAATCGCAGAATTGAGCTCATTTACAAAGAAAATTAGGTAAGTTTTCAAATTAGTAGTGTTAATAAGAATGACCTTAATATGAGATAAATATTTATCTCATATTAGGGATATTCTTATTATTCTTATGATTATCGTTATTTTTATGTATGGTGCACCCCAATCTTAGGATCACGCACCGCCACTGGAACACCCAGTATATTACATTTACATTAGTAAATGTAGTACCTATAGTAGTACATTAGATTTTCAGATGCAAAATAAAAAACTACCTTCATAAATGTCAACATGTAAATTTTTATTGATAAAAGTGCGTCACAAAAAAAAAACAAAACTACCGATAACGATAAAAAGACTAATAACAAAAAGGTTTTACTATGATCTGTGATGTTGACACAAATTATTGGTGTCACTATCTTTTTTGTTTCGTTTCTTAATTTCATAATTTTAAAATGGCAGTAAAACGTTTAGAATCTGAGCGATGACATCTTGATGATACGTGGATATGGTGACCAAGTTCTTTTGAAGAAGTTCGAACTTTGTTTAATACTGTTTATCGGGATCGTCAAATCAGTAAAAGTACTGTGTGTCGGATAATTCAGAACAAGGGCGTAGCCAATACTTATCTTTGGGGGCTCAATGTTGCAGTACAAACAAATAAGCTAAAAAAAAAGGTCACTACAGCCAAGGGCAACCGCATTCCCCAGTATTTTCGCGATCGCCCCCATCGCCCCCCCTGGCTACGCCCTTGATTCAGAAATACGAAGCGTTTCGCAAGTAAAAGATTTACCAAAAAGTGAACGTCCAAGAACAGTAACCGATGAAGACACCAGTCTAAATGTTTTATTAATCGCAGAGTACCTATTTATGAAATATTAACAGCATTTTTCAGAGAACAGTCTATTTTGTGAATCAGATAGTATTTTCTAATGAAGCAACGTTTTTCTTAATAGTACGGTTAACAAGTTCATTTGCCGTTGCTGGTCAACTGAAAACCCTCATTGGGTAGAAGGAGTCCATACACAACATCCTCAATAAGTAAACGTATAGGCTGGTATGGTTGCAGCAACATCATACAGGGTTTGTCGGGAAAGTAATGTCAGTGAATTTTTCCCGAGACTGTGCGCGCCTGCCCGCGCTTTACGTGCTGGGATTGTGGTGGGGGGATCTGGCAGCAAGATACAACAAGCGTCAGTTGGCTACCGGTCGTTGTAGTGGTCGCATCACTCGTTCTTTGAGAGTCGTTACAACGACCCGGTGTAAAGAAAAATGCAACGTTCGCTTGAGCAACGGATGGCGATCAAGTTTTGTGTGAAACTGGAGAAAGAGTGCTGCGGAAACCATTCCAATGTTGAAGAAGGCTGTCGGCGTCGATTGTCTTTCGGACAGGCAAATTTTCCGGTGGCACAATGCCTTCGCAGAAGGTCGGGAAGATGTCAACGACGAGAACCGCGCTGGACGGCCATCAACCTCCAGTTCCGACGACAATGTGAAACGTGTGCGTGACTTGTTGAACACTGACCGTGGTCTAGGTGTCCGTTTAATTTCCGAAACATTAGACATTACGAAAACCATTGTTCACGAAATTGTGTCGGAGTCTTTAGGAATGAGGAAGGCGTGCGCGAAGCTCGTGCCAAAAGTGCTAACGGACGATCAAAAAGCGAGGCGCGTCGAAACCTGCCAAGAACTTTTGGACACCTGCGAAGACAACCCGCTTTCCTTGATGACGTCATTACCGGGGACGAAAGTTGTGTCTTTGAATACGATCCGGAGACGAAGAGGCAAAGTGCGGAATGGCACACGTCGAACTCCCTCGCCCCAAGAAAGCCAGTTCAAGGTCAAGACAATGCTGATTGTCTTTTTGATTGCCGGGGGTGGGTCCATCATGAGTTCGTTCCGCAGGGGATAACCATTCGCACACCTGCTTCCTCGTGACCGATTACCTCGTCGAGCAGGCATCACCGTTGTTCCCAGCCTCCCTACAGCCCCGATGTGGCCCCTCAGACCTTTTTCTGTTTCCGCGCCTCAAAACCCCAATGAAAGGACAGCATTTTTGGATCGGTGAAAAACATTCAGAAGGCTTGCACCGACGCTTCAAAGGCGATTCCGGAAAACGACTACCGTGCGGCTTTTGATGCGTGGAAGACCCGCTGGAACCGATGTGTGGACGCAGGAGGAATGTATTTTGAAAGTTTCTAAAGATTTGTACACATAGAACCAATAAAAACCATTTTTCAAAGCTCACTGACATTACTTTCCGGACAAACCCTGTAAGACCATTTTCCATAAGAAGACATTTAAATTTATCCAAACAATTTCCAAATCCAAACAAACCTAATGAATATTTGATTCCAACAAGATAGAGCTTCGCTATATATTGTTTGTAATGTCCGTGGTTATGTAAATGAAACATTTCCTGCAGGCTGGATCGGACGTAGAGGAGCAGTTGATTGACTAGCCGTTTTTTCCAGATCGATCGCCACTGGATTTATAGTCACTAGATTATGCGGTCACTTGAAAAGTCAATGATATATATCCTGCAAATAACAATTACAGTTAGACAGACAGTATTAACATTACAGTAAGACAGATTAACATGAAATCAACCGTACTACCCCACAATATTCTATATCACAAATGTTATAGAGAATTCGCTGAGACATTTTGTTGACTGATTAGTGATTACCAACTGCAAAGTTTATTGACATTTATGAAGGTAGTTTTTTATTCTGCATCTGAAAATGTGAAAATATACTGGGTGTTCCATTAAAAAAAATAAGCTGGAAACATTTCCTGCGAAACTGGAAGTGTAAAGAAATTCAAACGTCATAATTAAATTCTTCCGAGTTATTCTCGAGCAGGTATATGTATATACATACCAAGTTAAAATAAAAATACATCTCAAAGTTATTGAACCGTCTCGGGATGTTGTACTAGCCTTTTATGTACTGGGATAATTTAACGATGATTTAGACCAGTTTATTAAACAAAGGATTGTCAGGATTATCTGAATATAATGATTATTTATAAATAAATAATAAATTGCCCGAACGGGTCCGTAATGTTTATGAATATATTTATTCGTGCGCATAGAGAAATATTTGATATCTCTATGTTCTTGCGCATGATTTGCCTACAAAAGTGGGGGAACTAGTGTATAAAAGACTACCAACGCGTGTCTCATCAGTTGTTTTTTGTTTTAGTCGAATTGGTTGGGTTTGATTTTTCGTCTCTTATCTTAGATAGAAGTACGATCTCGTACTTAGGTGAGTGAAACTTGCGAGTTTTATCGAATAGAAGACTACGCTTATTTTTCAAATTATTGATTTGCGGCGTATTGGATGTGTTTAACCTACATAACGAGTATGCACTGTCTTCATATACGTATACATACATACATATGTCATTAAAAAGGTTTTAAAGGTTAAAGGTCTTTTGTTTTTTTTTTTCAAGTTTTTTACTGAAGGTTTTATGATTAAATTTTGTAACCATTTCATTTTAATTTAAGATTAATTAATAACTCAGTACTCATTAATAACTCAGTACTGCCGTTGTTTATCGTTCCAACGTGTAGTGGGTAATAACAACGGATAAATATAAACAATAACAACGGAAAATACGTATGGTCACCGAGTAACAACTTTTGATTTTTTATACACGGGTTAATAACTCGGCGCAGATAAACTAAAATGAAAAAAAAATAGATGTACATAATGTATGTATGTACCTCAATCGGGTCACCTAAAGAAAGAACTGGTTTTTCAGATATTTTTTTTCTTTTCCAACTAGTGCGCTATGGAATGAGTTTAAATTTTCTATTAGAAACAAAATGCATTTTGGTATCAACAAATTTTAATAAACACAAACCCTAATGCAAAAAATACAATATAAAAAAAACAACAGAAAAGGAGGATACATAGAAAATAAAACAAAAAATTGAAAGTTTGATATTATGCACTACAATTAATCTTCAAGGCGTATTTGTTAATGCACAACTGCAAACGCTGTTCAAATGCTCTACTCATATTTTGAAAAGCTTATAACTACTAAAATATTTCTGAATACTAATTTCAGGAATTCTAATTTTCATATCCTGCTTGGTGGTAGGGAGTAGTCTACATATCACATATCTTATCTTTGACGAATTCCCAGAAGAAAACTGGCTTGATGAGAGAAAGTGATCTTGTCGGCCAATGTTTCTTTGAGACAGTGCCCATTTAATATAATTAATATATAGAGTGTCCTATTTAAAATATTAAAATGATGTAGTGGTAGGCTCACACAGAATATCCTGTATATCTACAAATACTTTTTCAATTACATACAATTTCCTTTCATTATTCCCATTAATTGCATTCATGTAGATAATAATGCTGCATCCACCTGTTACAAATATAGTAAATATTAATAACATTCCAATTGGGTAAACAAGTACTTGCGACTTTATCACATAATAATATATTGATAACCTTTGAAAAATATTGGTAAGGTATTTATTACACATAGAAAATGTGTTTTATGTAATATGAGAACATCATAATTACTATACTTTGAATATGTAATACCATAAAAATTAATTATGACGAAAAAGAAAAATAATAATAAATTAAATACCTAACAGTTGTATTCAACACTGCATTTGAAATAAAAATACTTTCCACGTGTGTTGCATACTAAGATATTGCGTTAATAATATCTTAAATGACATATTTACTTGGAAGTAAACAAAGTATAATAAACAATTCTGTAAATATTAAAATTACATATTAAAATTAGTTATGTACAAAGTATTCTTATATATAGATGTAAACATTTTAATGCTATCGGTAAATTGACAGTATTAAAAACAAAAGTTTATCATATAAATTGAAATTTTAAATGTTTAAATTTAATATATTTTTCCTCGACATATACAGACAGGGTGGCACATTAGTGGAACAAAGTGGCATACTGCCTTTATTATACGAAATAAAAAAAAGTTTTATGTAAAAGTTGTAAGTTTCTAAAAGCTACACAATATAAAAGTATTTGTAGATATACAGGATATTCTGTGTGAGCCTACCAGTACATCATTTGAATATTTTAAGTAGGACACCCTATATATTGTTACATCAAGCGATAGTGCTTACAAAGCTCTATCCAAAGAAATATAATATTTTTGTACATTTTGGTGTTTTTTTAACCTTTACCATTTTCAGTGAATAATTTTGACCATTTTCAAACCACGTTTTGTCATTTATCATAAATGGACTACCCCGTATTTTACTTGCCGTTTGGAAAATTTAAGTATTCCCCTATACCTAAAAAATTAGTATTTACAAACATAATTTGCGTTTTATAAGCAAATGACTATTTGTACAATTACATTATTTGTTTATTTTGGCTAGTAGTGCCATAGAAATAAATTATGATATGTATGTAATAATTGACGATCGTAAGTTTACTTAACAACATGCATGCTGAAGTCTTAAAATTAAACGTATTTAAAAAGTGTTATAATTATAAGGGTGTGGGGTCAATTATATTAAATGAGGGGGGGGGGGGCAATTATATATTATATGTCTGCATGTTATCAGACGTCACTGTTTCGAAGAAACATTGGCCGACAAGATCACTTGATCTCACCAAGCCAGTTTTCTTCTTATGGGGCTTCCTAAAAGATCAGATATGTAGACTACTCCTACCTCCAAGCAGGATATGAAAATTAGAATTCCTTATATGAGAATTAGAATTGTTTATACCAAAATGCATTTTGTTTCTAAATGCATTCTGATTCTTCTTGAATTTAAACTCATTCCATAGCGCACTACTTGAAAGAGCAAACATATCTGAAAAACCAGCTATTATTTAGGAAATGCTAATAATCTTCGAAAATACTAATTGTAGGTATAGGGAGTACTAAACAATTTTGAAAAGGAGTAAAAAAATAGATGCAACGGGTAAGTAAAACCCAGGGTGTTTTGAAAATGGTCAAATTAATATTTAAAAAACACCCTGTATAAACATCTGCGATACGTAGGACTAAGTCTACTTTTCCTAAAGTCAGTACTGACTGCTACCGCAGTTGATTTTTTTATGAGATGTTTTCATAGAATATACTACATTTTTCACTAATAACATGGCAAACCCGCATCCAAAACAATAAAAACTTGTTACCGTCGATAGAGCTTTTTAAACACTATCTCCTGATATAACAATATACACGGAGTCCAATTTAAACTGTCAAAGTTATGTAATGGTAGGATACCTGAAAATATTTTTACAATATGTAGCTTTTAGTAGTACCTTAAAACTTTTGTATGAAACATTTTTTTGTGTTTCGTATAATAAAGGCGGTATGCTACTTTGTGGCATTAGTGACCACTTTGGATGTAGATGACGGCCGTACACCATTTGCTGTAAAATATGTGTTTTGTACTTGAATCTAATGGCTCCTGTATACGTTTGGCCAACTAGTTGGGCCAATGAGTTGGGCCAAAAATAAAGACACTGTTTACACTGTTTACACATTGGCGATACTCATTCTGCATTGGCCATTTGACGAGGATGGATGTGGAAACTATCGCGGGTACTCCTTCGCTGAAGGGCGTGATTCAGATCAGGTGTTTTACGTAAGAACACGTATTTCGACGACTCAAGATGACTTTGTGTCGTAAATTGAACCTTGAATTGTGTCCTGATGAAGAATCTGCGGTCCAGTATCTTGAACAAATGGGGATCCTCAAGAAGGAGATGAGATATCCTAACCTGACCTTTAACCTAACCTAACAAACTTATCACGTATAACGTCTTCTCTCTAACCTAACCCGACCTTTTACCTATTCTGACAGAAACTAGAATCCTTTTGGGGCTTTCTCTTCGCTTGTGCAAAATTTAATTCATGGGAGGACGAGACTCTGCCATCAACATCGACTGCCCCTTCAGCGAAAGAGTAACCACTATCGCAGCTGCGGCAATTTACTTGTACAGCACTTTAAATTTATTATAGAAATGTGCACCAGAGTGATTTAAAAAAAAATGGCGCAAAAGAAACTTTGTTCTTATTTTTATGTTGTTCATGTTTAGTAGCATATCATTGGTTCATTTTAGCATTTAGCATATTATTTGTTCACGAACTGAAGAAGAGTCCAACGTCCAACGTGTGAACGCTGTTGCCGGATTGGGCCAAGATCTTTTGATGTGTGCACGAAAAACCGACAAAACTTTCGGCTGGCCGGCCAACGCTGGCCGCCAACGACCAAGTTACGCCAAGTACTCCTGTACACGTTGGCCCAACTCATTGGTCCAACTAGTTGGCAAAAAGTGTACAGGGGCCTTAATGTATGTACAATGTACAAAGTCGAGATCTGATTTATACCGTGTGTGTAAAACCGACATCAGCCAGTTATGAAAAAGGACAAACAGAAGTGAGACGACAGATAAGAAGCAACCGCACACGCATTGAAGATAGTGAGGGAATAATACCGGAACTCTCACCATCTGTGCTTGTTGTTAGAACGAGAAGTGTAGCATTTGTCTTTTTTCACAACTGGCCGATGTCGGCTTTACACAAACTGTATCTCGTAAATGAAAAACTTTAACTACTCTAGCACTCATAAACCATACTTAAAGGTGACAATGTTAATGATTTAAAATTTGTTTGTAATGAATCCCCAAATAAGCTGATACAAGCAAACATAAGGCAACAACTAATTTTATTTTTTAACATAAGTAAATGTAAATGGTACAAACAGTTTAATTTAAAAAAAACTTGTAACATACAGCGTTCGTCAAAAAGTCTGCATCACTTTTCTTATTATGTACTGTTTTCAAAAATTGATTTCGCCATTAATCTCTGCAGCAATTTTAGCCAATTTGTATTAAATTGGTATCACTGGCAACTCCGTCAATATGTCATTTAATTTTTGTTCGCCACAAAATACCATTATTTTTTAAAACAGAGAAACGGCATATAGAAAAATTTCATTCGTGCGTAATATGAAGTTTAATAAAAAAAAATCCAATTTTATTGTCTCTCTTAAAAAAAAATACTTGTTTTCTTGGCTCGTTTGCATACCTATAGTTCGTGAAGTATATTTTTGTGTTATTAATATGAAATATTGCTTTATTTTTGAGAAAATAAACTATTTTTAATTATTTGCAAGGAATCTTGGACTGTCTTTAAATTTCCGAATTTAAAACATCCATACTGTAATGGTGGGTTCATGCAGAAATTTTTAGTAATAAGAATAAGAATAGTAATAAGAATAAAAGTTAAACCTTCGTTTTATAATGACCCAGTTCATGCAGTAAACATAATTTTTAGTAATAATTTTAAAAATAAGGATTTGCTGCATGAACTGGGTCATTATAAAACGAAGGTTTAACTTTATGCTTATTACTATTCTTATTCTTATTACTAAAAATTTCTGCATGAACCCACCATAAGAGAGCTATTATATAGACGACATTGCTTCTTTAGTGGATTTAAGTAACAAACGTATCCGCCAATATCTCGCACTGCACGAATGTTTTCCTCTATGATTAAAGATGATTTTCGACTCTTCCATTCTTTAAAAAAAAAATATCACTCATAATCACGAGTTTTAGAGAGTTCCATCCCCGATTTGTGCCTGCATTTAATTAAAAATTTCAAAGGTTTCACTGAAAAACTTTATATTATTATTATTCGTTGCGCACTTGAAGACGGAATCTTTTTGCTCACTCATTGTTGTAGTATTAACTGAGTTAAATTGATATTGACGGTGGGTGTGTTAGTGATGAGCAAAACGTCCATGTTTCAGTAACGTTGCTATCAGCAATTGCGATTTTTTTAATCGGCTATTTTAAATAGCTATTGGGATCTCGGTTTTGAGTTGTTATACAAAAATTGGGAACACTTATGGTGGGTTCATGCAGAAATTTTTAGTAATAAGAATAAGAATAGTAATAAGCATAAAAGTTAAACCTTCGTTTTATAATGACCCAGTTCATGCAGTAAACATAATTTTTAGTAATAATTTTAAAAATAAGGATTTGCTGCATGAACTGGGTCATTATAAAACGAAGGTTTAACTTTTATGCTTATTACTATTCTTATTCTTATTACTAAAAATTTCTGCATGAACCCACCATTACATCAAAGTATGGCGTTATTATACTTTTGAGTAATATTCCTTAAACAAATATTTTTAGATGTTTCAACCTTCAACTACCGGTTTAACTGGTCAACTGTCTGTAAACAAATGAAGTACAAATTAATATGGCAAAAATAAAACAGCAAATTTGTTAAACGTGTTTATTTGTTTACAAAAAAAGGAAACATAAATCCCAATATCTAAAACAAAACTTGTGCTGTGAAATCGACGATATTAATAGGTGTCTATTAATAGGTATCTATTCAACTCAACAAATGAAAAATACTATAAAGCGACAGTCAGACTAGGCTGCTTTACCAGCCGCTGGTGGCTGCTGGCTGCTAACAGCGCAGTGTGAAGTCCCAGCAGCCGCTGCTTTATAGAAGGAGAGCTCGTAGACATTTTTGGGAAGGTATTTGAGGCAATGTGAAAAAGTTGCTCAAAACTTCCTTTAGTGATACCTAAATACAAAAATGCAGACCTGGCTGATGGGTTAGGGGGGCTTAAGCGACCATTAAATTTTCAAGAAGCGAAATGATTTTTGAAAAATGTTCTTGAGATTTTAACATTTTAAAATTTAATATTTAAAGAGTTGAAAAATCGAAAAGCCTGATCATTTAACCGGGTCAAAAGTTTGCCAGACGTTTGCAAAATTAATTATTTTTCAAAAAATCAAAGAATGTACTTGAGGCACTTAGAAATTTTTGTAGGGTATTATTCGTGACTAAAAATAGTTATTTACAAAAAGACAGGTCGTTTCGGTGGGACATTTTACTCGCCAGGTGAGTGAGAATGTTCAACGAGTGGAAGTGAGTAGTGCGGTGCGCAAGTTGAAATGGGAGAGAACGCGTATATCGGCAGCTGTCTCAAGAGGAATCACGATGCAGTGTGATTGGTTCCTGCAAAGTCACGTGATTAAGAACATTCGTGCGGTAGTTTGTAAGAATTTTGGAGTATTTAAAACGTTCTGTCGTATACTGCAACGTATTTATCTAACACGTGTTTTTATAAAAGTCCTCATTTGTCGATGATTGATTGATTATTTGCAATGGATAGTGATAATTGTGTAAAAAGAGTGTGTGTTATTTGCACAAAAGACACTGAAAAAAATAATTCTTTTTAATGACAAGACATTGAAAAAAAGTAATGGAGTGTTGGAAATTAGAAAAAAACATGGGTTAAAATATAAAGACATTATTTTACCAACCAATTCCAACCTAAAAGACGGTTATCATACCCATTGTTACAAAAAATTTCCTAGCTTTAATGAAAAAATATCATGACACTTCATCTAGAAATTCTGATGTGCCTCCTTCCCCACAAGGTGTGGTATTATTTTGTTTTGTTTGTTGTTTTTTTATTTAATATATTCATAAATAATGTCAGTTATTTGTAGTCTAAAAGTTTTAAAATAACAAAATTACGACTAAGAACGTTTTAAATACTCCAAAATTCTTACAAACGACCGCACGAATCCTCTAAACCACGTGATTTTGCGGGAGCCAATCACACTCGTGATTCCTCTTGAGACAGCTGCCGATATACGCGTTCTCTCCCATTTCAACTTGCGCACCGCACTACTCACTTCCACTCACGTTGAACATTCTCACTCACCTGGCGAGTGAAAATGTCCCACCGAAACGACCTGTCTTTTTGTAAATAACTATTTTTAGTCACGAATAATACCCTACAAAAATTTCTAAGTGCCTCAAGTACATTCTTTGATTTTTTTGAAAAATAATTAATTTTGCAAAAGTCTGGCAAACTTTTTGAGTCGGTTAAATGATCAGGCTTTTCGATTTTTCAACTCTTTAAATATTAAATTTTAAAAATGTTAAAATCTCAATGTGCCTCAAGAACATTTTTTTAAATTATTTTGCTTCTTTGAAAATTGAATGGTCGCTTAAGCCCCCCTAACCCATCAGCCAGGTCTGCATTTTTGTATTTAGGTATCACTAAAGGATGTTTTGAGCAACTTTTCACATTGCCTCAAATACCTTCCCAAACCGAAATTCGAGAGTTTAATTTTCTTGAATGGATGAAACTATTATGTAAAACAAATGTAATAGAAAGTTTTATCCACAATCAGAGCAAATATCATCTGAATTTGATTTATAAAAAATATATCTCAGTGTCTTATTTCACTAGTGGATGTCACTTTACACAGTTCAATGTAAATAAAATACAGCTACTTTATAAAATTATTGTAGCTAAAAAATAATATTTGTGTTGCTGTTTTTAGAAACATGTATGATCCAGGCAACTTGATATGATTACGGATTTTAATAATTATTAATACATGGATTTTTTTGTTTATATCGCTATTTTTTATATTTATTCAACACTTTTACAGTAGAGCGATTTAAAAGAAATATTATTTTTCAAATAAGTAATAAATTACTTATTTGAATAGATATGTTTTCAATATACCTACCATCTAAAATAATTTTTGGTCAACACATTAATTAATGCTAAATATAGATATTCTAATTATTTTATTACGTGTTTAATTTGAAATATGCACTTATGTTTTGCCAGTAGCAAACAGTTTTTCTTATAAAGAGATATGTCTTAGGTGAAGCAGTTGTCAAAAAATTATTATAGAGTAATAATAAAAAATAACAGTGTTTATTGAGATAATACAATTATTGTTAATAGGTAAATACAATAAGATCCTTAGTTAATAATTTATAATAATATAATGGTTAATAATTTAACTATATAATATATATATATATATAATAAATATATAAAATTATATTGACAACTAAAATGGATATGTTCGGAAATTGTTTTATACAGTTGAATAGTTTTTAGTGGCTATCCTGTATATAATTATTACAACATAATAAAAACACAGACAAGGAAGTTTACTCAAACAAACCCTTTTAAAAATGTGTCCATAGTTTTCTTGTCCTGCCGTTTTTTCTGCTGTTGTACTCGATCAGACTTGGTCGGATTTTTCTATATTGGAAGGTTTTTTGATGGGACAGCTTATTTCTTCAAATATCTAAATCTTTTCGGTTGATATCCGAGCAATTCATGTCTTACAACAAAGTGATTTGGACAAATTCTGGCATTATTAACATTGAATGTATCTTCGCGTTTACACAGATGCCTCCACTTTGTTTTCAATTTCTCGTCTTTGGGAAAGCCAAAAAAAAACAATTGTTCGTATTACAACCGTATACAGCACACCTCATTTTAACAAATTTTTGCTATCAAAAAATATAGAAACTAGCACAAACTTATCAAGTTGCCTTCAGAACACACTCCTCGGCTGACAAAGGTGGTCACAAGCTGACGTCACAGTCATGGCGCCCGGCTGCGCGATATCATACCTTCTATTTGTGTTGCGCATGTTCAACTTTAGTAGCCGCTAGTTGGTCACGTGACTCCCTTCACGCTGTTAACAGTGCTTGAATCGCCTAGTGTGAACCTTCGCACGCGCACTGCTAGTGGCTAGTGGCGCTGTTAATTTAATTTGCAAGTAAGCGGGTGAATATTCACACCAAATAATGGCGGAAATTAAATGTACATCAAATCAAATTATTCAGTTCCTGAATATATATCAAAAGTATGATTGTTTGTGGGATCTCAATCTCCTTCATCTCTCGAATATATTAAAAGAGATGTCAAGGATAAAGCATTCAGAAACCTGGTTGAATAATTAGATGTTGTCTATTTAAGGGGACATGACGCCTTCAAAAAAATTGGTTTGTAATGTTTTAAAATGCGTATAATCTTAATAAAAAACAAGATATCATTTGGAAATTTGACATGAAAAAATTGCATGAAAAGATTGATTTTGTATTTTTTTGATGAGATTTATGACCACTAGAATGATTTGGAAAAAAACAGCAAAAAATCACGGTGGGCGTGATTGCGGCTCACTGGAACATCTGAAAAAAAAAACAAAAAGGGGGTTTTAATCAGCATCGAAGCCGCCATGGAATGAGCTACAAGAAAAAATGTTGGTCGAAAATTAACAAAATGGCGGCATTGTTTCGAAAAATGGCCAATTTTTGGGGCCAAAATCGTGCCAAAAATCAAAAACTATAATACCGATATTTCTGTCCGTAGTTCGTTCCATGCATTAATATGTGCACAACAACATATTAAAATTTCAGAAAGATCGGTTCAGTATTTTTTTTTATCACGCCCGCCAACTCGTAAAACGTGGTTCGAGAAAAACGAGTTTAAAGTTTTTTTGACTATAACTTCAAGCAAATGTTACACAGTCAGTCGGCAATGCCTGCACCGTACAAAATTGCTTCCTCCTTCTCATATTCATCCTCTGCATGTAATTTTTCATCCTTACGTGCAGTTCTTGCCTCTTTTGAAGCCTCAGTGCTCCGACGATTCGCCTACATAATTCGCGTTTGGATGAATATATAAACTATAACTGCGTGGCTTATACGAAATAAATACTCTATCATAATAACAATAAAACCGCTTTCCAAAGTGTTTCCCTCTACTAACAAATTGAATTTATAAAGGAAATATATATAGAATTATACAGAGCATATGTTTGTATAAGAAAGACGAGGCAAAGAGAAAATACGAAAATTACCAAAAAATACGGCTTTGACCGTTGTGCCTAAAACGCTCGCTATATAGGTTAGAAGCCGAATTTGAGGTTTATATTATTAAAAACGTGTTTTTCAATATATTTTAAACAAGAAACGGTCAGTATAGCAATGTATCGATTTTTTTTTCGAAAACTATAATCTAAGGAAAAAATCGAAAAACAAAAAATTTGAAACATTGGATTATCTTTTTGAAAATTAGTACAAATGCGTATAATCAAGGGACAAACATTTTCCCTTAATAACTTTTCCGATATTTTTATCGGAAACTCAATTTTTCGATTTTTTTTCCAAATTTCAAATTTGACAGAAGCAATATGGCGCCATAACCTTATTTAGAAAATAATTGTACTTAAACCATACACTAAGACATCCCAATATTAAATTATCAAAAAATCGAATTATATTTTCCCATATGATGCGAACTTTCGTGGACACACTGTATATACGTGGTCAGTTCCGCTCAAGACCGGTGTCAATCGACTCTGCTCGTCAAGTAGATTACGAATCATCCCCCCAAATTTGATGGTGCATAAAGTAAACACCACTGAATCTTATTTAAAAGTCACCTGCATTTTCACCATTTTAAATCCAAACTTCCTTTCTAAACTCTGAAAAAACACTTTCTTCTCCTTTATCTACCCTCATTAAATATTTACTTTTTCTTGTTCCAGACGAAAATGCCTAATTCAATACTTGACTTTTCGCCTAACGCAGCCTTTAATAAAACTGTATTGTACAAATATTTCATCTTTTGCCCATCCTGACGGAAAATGTCAAGCTACGTATATTTGGATAGATGGTACAGGAGAAAGCGTCCGCTGTAAAATCCCGAACACTTGACTTCGTCCCGACCAAACCAGAAGGTGAGTAACATACAAATAACTGAAATAACTACATGGGTGTTTTGTATCGTTGTGTTCAAATTTCTGAATCATAAAGCGGACTTAATTCTAAGACTAAAAAGCACAAAATGGTAGGTCGACTTTCTATTTGGTCCAAAGTTATAGGCCTATGAAGTTATAAAGAATAAATTAACAACTTTAAATCAGGAAAAACATATTAAACTAAACTTTAAAAGTGCCCTCATCCTTGCTGAATACAAGCCTATTCACATATGCCAATGGATAAAATGACACTTCTTATTTGACGCTTGTTTTCTGTAATTGTTGGGCAACTTCCCGAATACGCTGCGATAATTCCTCTCCGGTGTTTAAAAGTTGTACGTACATTAAATCTCATGTTCTAACAGAAGTAAAAACTAGAGGACTAGGCCAGGAGATCTAGGTGGTCATATAACAGGACGCCCTCGACCAATCCATTGTGTATAATTTAAAATTAAACGTTGTGTATTTACATCCTTTTATTTATTGTTTATAATTTCATAGACCTGTAATTTTGGATCGAATAGGCATCGACCTACCACTTTTCAATTTTTTAGTCTTATAATCAGGCTTTGGCCTTTTAGGGGTTTTAACATTGAACGGCTGTAAGTAAATATGAATATCTGTTCATCGGATGTAAACCTATTTCTTATTAGTGACAATTTTTTAGTATATTTGGATATACGTTGTTAAAATAACTCGTCTATGTTCAAAAACCTATATTATATTTGAATATAGTGTAATTTTCGTTTAAATAATAATTATCTGACAAAAAAAGGCACACTGTACTTCGCCGATAATGTTTGGTCTTTGTCTATCATTGTCAAGAATGCAAATATCCCATGAACAGAAACCATTCAGTCCCAGGACCAACTGCGCACGCGCCTTTTGAAACTTACGAATGAAGTAATCCATTCATAAAGCCGTTCAAGCGTAAAACCACTAAAAGGCCGAAGCCTGCTTATAATTAAGTATACTTTATGTTCCAGAAGTTTGAACTTAACAATACAGAACACCCTGTATATATATAAGTCCATAAGTACATAAGTAGTAATATAAGACCATAAATTTTTCCTGGGGGTTGACTATACATACTTATCGCATGATGAATAGCTATACAAAAGAGAATAGTACAACAAAACTACTATTTTTTGTAAAGAAACCCGGTAAACCCGGAAACCCTCCTCTTGGAAACGCTTCTTCTGCATGCGTATTTGCTCATACGTATGATGATAATTAGGGTCCGGAAAGTCTGGAGTAGCGCATGGTAAACTGCATTTACCTATCCAGCTCTCCCGCAACGGGACCGGCGTACTACCGCGCACACGTAAGTCCCGGCATGTTATCAGGATTGGTCAGTGCCGTACGTAGGTACGCGAAAGAAATACATGCGATTATAATTTACAAGGCGCTTAAAAAATACGGTATATACTTTCATTTCCGTCATCATTTGGTTGGTTAGTTTTTAATCGTTAGTTAAACGTCAACAAGGTAGTTTACTTTTATGAGCATAATAATTTATACAGCCATTTCTAAACATCTGCAGCTGGTGATACGTAGTGTGTAGTGTCGCCTTAGCTTCGGCTCACACTAGATGCATAATCGTGCGATAATAAGTTCAAGGATGAAGATTACCTTTTTCATTTTTATAGAGCTTCCTATATGGAATTATGATGGTAGTTCCACATACCAGGCAGAAGGTACAAATTCGGACACATATTTAATGCCTGTCGCGATCTTTCGACGATCCATTCACCAGAGCTAATGTTAATTCTCTGTGATACATATAAATACAACAAAAAACCGACAGACTCAAATAAGAGAATGTCGTGTCTACAAGCCATGGAAGCTGCGAAGGATGTCCATCCGTGGTTCGGAATCGAACAGGAATACACGTTGCTGGACATGGATCTTCGACCATTAGGATGGCCGAAACTGGGTTTCCCAGACCCCAGGGGCCATACTACTGCGGGGTTGGCGCTAATAAAGTATATGGACGCGATATTGTGGATGCACATTATAGAGCGTGCCTGTATGCCGGAATTGCAATATCGGGGACCAACGCGGAAGCTATGCCTACTCAGGTCAGTACGTCATGAATTTTTAATTTTGTTTTTTTTTTTTTCAAATTGTTTACGTTAAAGACATTAATTCAGTGATTTATTGGGTATTATGTTGACCGCTATTTAATGAACTTCAGGTATAAATATTAAGTACCATAAGTACACAATAATCAGTGTTTAATTTTTTTAAACATTTGCTTTATGTAGTTTTAGTGATAGCTCTGGGAAAAATAAACCATTACCTGTCTAACATGTAGAAGTAATCACACATTTTTATTCTGCGTTAAATGTTGTTTGCCCTAGGATTTTATTTTTCTGATACTGTATGTAACTCCTCAACAACTATTTGCATACCGTTAACACTTATTCAGTAGACTAGTTTTTACACTAGTTGGCGGTTGGTGATATTTCAGTTAGACATATCTTGAAAACGACGCATTGGACCCACTTCACTTTTAAGCGTGATGACTATACACCTCTACAGAAAGGGGATTTATAGTGAAAAAACCAGTCAGCAAAGTTTGCGAAAAAATTTTAAAAAAATTGTAGCACACCCGGGATCTCAGTAACGCTCTGTGGAATATTTGCAGTATATTTTTTTTCATAATCTAGAAACAAATATAAGGAGAGGTTTTTCGATGTTACAAAATATTTTTTTTCTAAAAGTTATGGCCATTTTAATTTTGGGAAACAAAATATTTCCTATAAAATTAAAATTGAAAATTTTAATGTTACGCCATAATTTTTGAAAATAAATTGTGACAAATCCTCGCGGAACACCTCGCCTTATATTTGTTTCTAGATTATAAAAAGAAATATACTGCAAATATTCCACAGAGCGTTACTGAGATCCCAGGGTGTGCTGCAGTTTTTTTGAAAATGTTTTCGCAACTTTGTTAACGGTTTTTTCACTATAAATCCTATCTGTAAGGGGTGTATAGTCATCACCTAAAAGTGAAGTCCCATGGGTCTTCATCATTCATGGGTTTTCAAGATATCGATATTGAACTGAAATATCACCAACCGCCACTTTTTACATATATACGGTGATGAGCAGAAGTGTGGAAACACATAATACTTGTAAGTAATAGATCCGTGGGGGAATTTGGCGACCTTCCTTTATTTTTATTTTATTAATTTTTGATTTGTTGTATTTTAGGTTCAGGAATTAACAAAATTTACTATTTGATTTTTGCCAATCTTTCGGAGATTTATTTCTCCTTCTTCAAGGGGTTTTCAATTTTGTTATTACTGTCATATAAGGTGGTAAGACAAAAACAAAGAACTATTTACAGGACAATACGCTTTAAAAATTACTATAATATTTTTATATGACAGTAATAATAACATTGATTAAGCCCTGAAGAAGGAGAAATAAATCTCCGAAACGTTGGCAAAAATCAAATAGTTGTTGTTTATTCATGGCCCTAAAAATACAATAAACCAAAAATTAAGATTAGATATTGATAAGAAAATTAAAGTTGAAAATTAGCATTAAAAGGCTATATTTAATTTATTTTAACTTGAGATATACAGAGGTTCCAAATAACGGTAACGTATCAAAGTTATTATTATTTTTTTAATATACCTAATGTCTCCAAAATTTCTCACATTTTCTGATGTTTCTTGAGAGTTGATTTTAACGAATTGAGATTCTCGTATTTTCGAAAAGAATACTATGCTTCTTTCCGAAAATACGAGAATCTCAATTCGTTAAAATCAACATCACATTTTTAATGAGGAATTATTAGGACGTAAGCAGGAGGGCTGTAATAGCAAAAAAAACTTCAAATGAAACTTTCGAGGAAAATTTTCCAAAAACGTCTGCCTCACTGTCTGCCTCACGTCTGAAATATTGAAAACGGATTGCAAACTGTGCGATTTTGTTTTTAGAATCATCAAGTAGATATAAAACTTTTTATTCTTGTCTTTTTTGGGATAAAGCTTTGTATTTATTTGATGATTATGAAAAAAAATAGCAAATATTTTTCAAGGCGTTCTCAAAATAATCTGGTGAGGCAGACGTTTTTTGAAAAAACATTTCGCAAGGTTCATTTGCTATTACAACCTTCTACTTAGATCTAGTAATCATATCCAAAACGTGATGTAGGTTCCATGCTTCATTACGAAAATACGAGGATGCTGGATTCCACCAGCTGTCACTGCCTAACAGGTTGCCACAATTGGCTCAGAGAATAATTGAGAAAAACAAAAAAATTACACCGGAAGTGATAGTGAAGGTAATGAGAAAATTTAAATAGCTTTAAATTTTATTAAGGTACAATTAATTACACACTATTAATTAATATAGTAATCATAAAATTTAGCTCAATTCTTTAGTATTTTATTAAAACAGTTTTATGTAAAACTTTAAAAATGCGACTTTCATTTGTCTTCATTTCCAAAATATTCATTTTAGATACCATGTAAAAGGTAGAGTTCGTTAAAATCAGCTACTCAAGGAGCATCGACAGATGTGAAAATATACAGGGCATTCTATTTAAAAGAATCACTTTGATTCGTCACAGTTTTTTTGAACATTCTATATATCTCAAGTTAAGTTTAGAGCTTCGTATCAACATATCTATTAACTTCAGAGGTATTTACGTGATTCCACACTTTTGCCCATCACTTGTGTTATTTAAGATATAAAAAATTAAATGTTGTAGCTTGATCAACTATTAGGCTTTCTTTATGACTTCGTTTTTCTATACTATTAATCGAAGACACTCATACAAATATTTTTTACATATCTACCATACTAGATATGCTACCCAAACATACTTTAGCTCGAAAAATTAGAAGGTTCTTGGGCGGCCTACCTATGCAGGTGCGAGGGTTCACGCGCCCAAGTCGTAAAAACACTTGTCGTGTATACCGAGGACCTCGCACGAATTTCGTGATTGTCGATTCACATAAATGCAAAGGAAGGTTGCGCCTACCCAACGAGTTCTTCAGGATTTTTACCCACTCAAAAATGTTTTGGAGGTGGTCAAAAAGGAAGCGATGAGAAAAAAAGAGAATTTAAAGAAGAGGGGCGACTTGGGTGGGCAGAAAAAGGACTGAGCCTTCTTGGGAACGCTTGAATCACCGCAAGCTTCGAAACCTGCTTTACAATACTTCAACGCGGCAATGACAACTTATAGGGGTGGGTTGGAAGTGGAATTTCACTTTTGGCTCTCAGTTGGCCATCTACAGTGGGTCCTGTCAACTTCTAGAATCCTCAAATAATGACAAAACGACATCCGAGGTAGCCTAATAGGGGCAGAACCAAAGGGAGTGAGTGGTAGATTGGTGTAAGCGTGGCCTGGAGGAGTGCTTGAGTTGTCAGAGGGTGAAAGCGAGTTGTGGCGCTCGACTAATACAAAAGTGTTACACTAATTTGGACTAGCACTACACTACACTACTACACTAATTTTGATTTTTGGTATATAAACATAAATAGTCTGTACAATAATAATTTACTTGTTACAGTGGAGTATCAAATTGGACCCTGTGAAGGTATATTAGCGGGTGATCACTTATGGGTATCTAGATATATATTACATCGGGTAGCTGAAGATTTTGGAGTTATCGTGTCGTTCGATCCGAAACCAATGGAAGGTAATTGGAATGGGCCCGGGAGCTCACCACAACTTTTCAACTGCAGCAATGAGAGAAGATGGCGGTATTCTGTAAGTTGTGGCATGTTTTATTCATATTAGTGTAATCATTTTATGAAAATTTGGTAGAAAAATTCTCTTATTCTAGAGACTTTGTATACACGTGTGGAACTTAATTTGAAAGCATAGGAGATTCTATTACATGCACTTCTCAAATGCATGGAATATTGGCAGGGCAAGATAGGCGGAGCAGACGTCATATGTAATGTATTCCCCCTACAATGCCGGACGCCGACAATCGCTGAGATACTAGACGGGGCAAGGAGAGTGCATCAGTGGGTGGAGCTTAGATTGGACCTTTGTTTATGTTCGGTGCTGCAGCATTAGATTAGTTCAGTTACAGATCGTTCGTAAGTAGTGGATGTACCTTACCGGTTTAGCACAAGGCACAACAGTAGAATTGCGTAATCATAAGGCATGTCCGTATTTATAAACGGATCCTCAATCTCAGACTCGTTAACTTTATGTCATTTTTTATTTATTACAACAAATAGAAAATGATGTAAACCGGCATTAATAAGACAGGGGTTGATTGAGACTTTGTTTATAAATACGGACCTTATGTCCATGGATTTGATCCCTCTTTTGCCGTCTGATGCGAAATAAAACTGGTATTCTTTGGTAAATAAAATAAAAAATAACAAAATTCCATAAGTAATTAAAAAATTTAAAAATAAATAAAGTAATTAAATTCTAATAAAATAAAATAAAATTCTAATAAAAAAATCTTAAGAACTATTTAATAAGGGCCTTGAATAGGCCACCACACTGCACCAAACAATGTCCCAGCCTGTTGTAGAACTCTTGACGAGTGTTTTCTAACATTTCGACTAGAATATTGTTTGTTGCGTCGACTATTTTTCCTCGACGGTATAATACGACGGTATAAGCGAACATTTTAAGGAGTATTAAACGAGACACCAGTTACTTACGCCTAGACGGCTGGAAATGCCATGGTCGCCGGCGAAATGCGAAACGCGAAACTGTTGTCGAACCTTGCCGACTCTAGGCGCGGAAGGCGGAGCTATACGATAGGGGAATACATCCCTGTTCTTTCTGATAGGTGAGGCTTTGGCAATATTTTGTGGAAGGTATTATTTTAGGGTATTATCGTAGCATTTTACGTGCTTCCAAATTAAAGTTCCAGACGTGTATATAAAATGTGTAAAGCCGACATCGGCCGGTTGTGAAAAAGGACAAATTCTACACTCCTCGTTCTAACGACTAACGCAGGTGGTGAGTGGGCCGGTATTATTCCCTCACTACTGCCGATACGTATATGGTTGATTCTTATCTGTCGTCTCACTTCTGTTTGTCCTAAGTGAGTCGAAACCCAAATTAATTAGATTTTGGCCAGAAACTTTGTGAGATTGATAAAAAAATGTATTTTTTTTATATTTAAGAACAGTGGAGTCAGAGAGAAGTATTGTGTGGTCTTTATTACATTCTCTCCCTGGCAGTACATTCTTTCGATTGGTTACGAGATCATGATGATGATTTTAAATTGTTTTCTCAGAACTATTGTTGAGCTTAAATAAAATACTGCACACAAAATATCTAAACAGAGTACTGCATAATTGAAGGAACATTATCTGAGGTTATGAGAAATAACTCTAAATCAGGAGTCTACTGCAGTATAACAATTTCATTCAAATTAATATAACCCTCTTCTCGAGGAATAAAATTTGCAATCTTATTTTCATCTTTTATCAAGTTTTTTCCATGTTTTTGTGTCATTTGGCAAAACTGCGTTTAACTATCCAGCGC
Source organism: Aromia moschata (assembly GCA_029963805.1). Lineage (NCBI taxonomy): Eukaryota > Metazoa > Arthropoda > Insecta > Coleoptera > Cerambycidae > Aromia > Aromia moschata. Next base: position 67,906 of record JAPWTK010001105.1, read on the forward strand.
TCCCGCATTGGGACCGGCGTACTACTGCGCACACACGAGTCTCACTTCGTTGCCAGGCACGGTCAGTACTGTGCGTATGCATGGGCAAAAATACACGCGTACATAATTTACAAGGTGCTTAAAAATACGATTTATATTATATCATAGAGTTGTATAGTGCCGACCCTACTTTATGGTACACATTTCCGGACCCTAATCATTATATTTCTACATGATACTGTACATTTCAGCTATTACCATGACTGGTATCAATGTTATTGCTTATTACATACATACAAAACACGCAATAAAAAATGTAAGTATATTAAAAATTGGATTCCACAATCACACATAAAAAATGATATTGCTACCAAATATAGCTTTAGAAACAACATAGAACATTATTTGTTTTCACAGAAGTTGAGATTTCAACTAATCATGAACATTCGATATAATGAGAAATAGTATTAATCCTTAATTTAAAGTTAATTAAACATTGTAAAACTGGACCTAAATCTCCAATTGGAAAAAATACCTATTTAACCCAGCGTTGTTATCTCCAATTAAAAATAGTGATGCGACCTGCTCAGCACTATTACCGTAACTTTAATTAATAATGTACTTGCTATATTCTTTGAAAGATATTAAATTTTCATTAGAATTTATTAGGTGTATTAATTTTTGGTGGTTATAAAGGTGGTTATAAAATGAAACGAATCAAAATAGTACAAATATTCAATTACGTGGTTATCAGGTTTCCGTTTTAACATTTGGGCAGACATACGATACGTCTCAGAAGAAATTATAAGAAAGACCATCCATTTAGTGGGTTTGTACTTCTTCCTCAACCGCTACCGCATTTAGGTGGCAATGTCACTATATCGCTAGACAGAAGCTCCTCCAATATTATTTGTACTTATGTTCGAATGGCTACTGTACACTGTACAGACAACGTGGTGCGCCAAAAAACTGAGCACACATGTAACAACAAAATATGAAATTATCTTGTATAAGGCGCGGCGTCGACTATTTTCCTAATAATTGTAACATTTTGTTACAAATAATTATTAAAAAAAATAGATATAGATAGATAGACAAGTTTAGAAATTGAATCGGAACGCTTACCAAAATTATATCGACATAACGTTAGTTAAAATTCGGCATTTTGTGGAGTTTTCCTTTACCCTGTACCCTCCTTCGCACTCTCCGTAAATAACCGAAAATCTTGTAAACGAGATCCACTCTACTAAGTGGTAAGTAGTCCTTCTCTTTTTTTCTCGCCTTTTCATACAGTCCATTACGTAGTTTATTGTTGTACCTTACATAAAATTTGGTTAAGTTCGAAAATTTGTTAGCTTTTTCATAATAGTTATTATTGGTTTTTAGTTTATTATCATTTATTTTAGTGGCATTAACATTCCACAGTTTAGTTTAGCAGTTATTTGTAGTTGAATCCTTTAAAATTCTATTTTCTTATTTTTTGTTATTGGTTAGTAGAGGACATACAGATCTTCTCTTGTAGTGGTATTTGCAAATTTGATTTGCATATATAGTAATACTATCAATGTGTTAATTATATTTGGATAATTTGTATTATGGCCGAGCTAGCTAAAAAACAGCAACGTGTAAGAACATTGATTGCAAAAAAAGCAACAGTATTTTTCTCGTTTTCAACGAATGTATGATAGTAGTAAACGCACGGAAGAAGCGGCTACGCATGCGTAGCCTGGTTTTCTATGGAACCGGCTCAGTTAGATTATTTTCGTATTAGATATGAAACTTAGAAGAATCGAAAACGGCATTTCTAGAAGTTATAGATCAAATATAAGCTGTAGAATACGAAATAAATTCTGATTATTCCCTCGTTTTCAGAGTGTTTTTGATGAACGCTTTTGATGAATTGTATTGCCATATTAAAATTGCAACATGTGGCCGTAAAATCGTTACAAAAATTGCAAAAAGGTGAATTAGAGCATTACATTTTGGCCCTCTCTAAACTTAATCATGAAACACAACGTCTTTTCGAAAATGCCCACAGAAAAACTGAGATGCCCTCTTACACTGATATTGATAAACCAATGATAAACCAAAACAAACCCATTCATTTCTGATGCAAAATAATTTATCCCGTCAAAATAAATGCTGCGTTTGCAAAAAAATGTTCACCCTATTACAGTGTTCTAAATTTCTCGGTATGTGTCCATTAGATAGATATACTTTTATTAGAAACAACAATTTTTGCCTGAACTGTTTAGAATCACACAAAGTCATAAACTGTCAAAGTAGTTTTAATTGCAGGTCAACTTCAAACGTACAGTACGGGTACGGGAGATAGCGCAATGTTTGAACAAGTCATTTCATACCGACTGAAAATCATAATAATACTAGTTTCTCAATACTACATGAGAGCTACGAGAGTGTCAGCTGCTCCAGTAGCGGTGGAGCTAAAGGTGACAGCATTCGTACTCCCAATTCAATACTGCCATAACTGCAACCTTTTCATATTTGCGATATGAAAGTGGTCAGAAAAAAATGACGAGTGATTTCATACCGTGCCAAAATTTATGATATGATTTTTCAGACCATTTCCAACTGAAAATGACAATCAGCTGTCTTGAAGGGGACGGGTCGTGAATATTGAGTGGCCTCCAAAAAAATGAAGTATTTTTTTCATGTCTCGTGTGAAAATGTATTAATTTATTATGTTATAAACGCCCCCTTAAAAAATCAGCTTAAAAAAAATTTTAGAGGTCGCTCAAGATTCTTAAAAATTTTTAAAATCGTCAAAAATTGAATTTTTTTATTATTATTTGTTTTTCCTCGTCATGTTATTAATTTTTTAGGTTGAAAAAATTTCATTATGAAAATTTGAAATCAATATTTTAATTTTTAAAGGTCACTCATAATTTTTTAACTTTTCAAAGTAGTGTACCTAAAATGTGTTCGAGCAATCTCTAAATATAAATGTTAAGGAACGAATTATCTTTTTTATTGAATTTGGCGTACAAAAGAATAGAAATAAGACACGAGACACTTAAAAAATTTATAAAAATTAAATAAATTAAAAAAATTATAAATATTTGGTACTTACAATGTGGTAGTCAATTTTGTCTCGAGAAATTTTTGTCGGACTCCACTGTAGCACTTAGTTGGTTGAACTCTCCCCTTACGATGGACCACTTTCGTGGTCAATAGGGTATCAAAAATCCAAGAGCTAATTTCTCCTAAAAACTGGTTTCATGTGATTGGTAAAGAAAATATTAGCAACTGTTTGTCTAAAGGTTTGTTACCATCTAGTTTCATTCAAAATCATCTATGGTTATCTGGTCCTTTGTGGTTAAAAGACGAGTTTTCTTGTTGGCCTATTAATCCTGTTAATCAAGAATATTGTACCAAATTCCATGCTTTTTATTTGTTTCCAAATCGATGTTCCTCATGATTAAAATTATTGCATTCGGTAGTTTATGTACTCCGTTTTCTCAAATTATTACCTAAACATTCAATGTTCTTAGCAGATGATTTATTAAAGGCAGAAATGTTCGTTTTAAAGGCTATACAAAATTTTCACTTTTATTCTGAAATAAAAATGTTAAAAACTAGTGGATATCATTGTTCGTCGTCTTTGAAACCTTTACGTCCTTTCCTAGACGAAGGCCTCCTAAGAGTAGGTGGCCGTCTAGTAAATTCGCATTTGGAATTTGATGCACATCATCCGATTTGACTCCCCAAAACATGACCGCTTCGTAGATTTATTAATTGATCATTATCATAGTAGTAACCTACATACAGGACCACATCTCGTTTTGTCATTACTTCGTCAGAAGTATTGGATTTTATCCGCTCGCAATGTTGTAAGACATCGTATTAAGAAATGCAATGTTTGTTTCAAATTAAATCCAAAACCCCAAATTCCACTGATGGGAGATCTTCCTGCTCTTAGAGTACAAGAATCTAGAATTTTTACACAGTGGTGTAGATTATTGTGGACCATTTCAAATTATACCCTATCAAAAAAGGGGTGTGCGATCAAAAATCGCTGTCTTTGTTTGTGTTGTAACTAAAGCCATTCACTTTGAATTAGTGTCAGACTTGTCGTTTTGAAAATTTTCTAGCAGCTTTCAAACGATTCGTATCTCGTCGAGGTCTTGTTAGGAATATGTATGTATTCAGATTGTGGTACTAATTTCATATGGGCAAAAAATGATCTGTATTCTTTTTGTTGGCTCAAACGATTTTAATAAGAATGTAGCTTTGGAACTCGCTAATAGAGGAATAAACTGGAAATTAAATCCTCCATATACCCCTCACTTTGAGGATTATGGAAAGTAATGTACGCAGTTTAAAAACGCATTTATTGAGAGTTATTGGTCAACAGCTATTAACATCCGGCAGAACCTCTAGCCTTGACGCTGGCTCACTTTTTAACTTTGACTCCTCTGAAAAGTTACTTTCGCAAGATCTTACTCAAGAAAATCCTAATAGATTAGACCGTTTTCAAATGATAGATAGAATGATTCAAGACTATTAGAAACGTTGGCGTCTTGAGCATTTAACGAGCCTTCAGGCTAGACAGCGCTGGGTTACTCCGGCTACTCCGATCAAATGCGGCACTATAGTTTTCATTAGAACTCCCTAACAGTCCTCCACTTCGTTGGCCATTAGGTATTATAATTGAAACTTTTCCGGGTCAAGATGGACAAGTTAGGGTGGTTTCAGTAAAAACAAAATCTGGAACCTACAAGAGACCCGTGGTCAAGGTTTGTCCCTACCAACGCAATAACCAAACTTGCCTTTTTTTATGTTGTTTCTTTCTTTCTTTTTTTGTTAATCATCGTTGAATCAGTAGATTTAGTAATAGTAGTTTAGTTAGTAAATTTAATTGCTGAAATGCTTCAGGTTGGGGGGAAATGTTTGCGCCACTATAGAGTGGTCTATTGTTTAAGAGATGGCGCTACCAGTACGTGTTCCTATTCAGGATTTTTTTGTCAGCTTTTGCACAAGAAGTAGTGAACAAAATATATGGATAGATAGACAGACAAGTTTAGAAATTAGATCGGAACGCTTACCAAAATTATATCGACATGACGTTAGTTAAAAGTTCGGCATTTTGTGGAGTTTTCCTTACCCCTGGTACCCTTTCCTTCGCACTCTCCGTAAATAACCGAAAATCTTGTAAACGAGATCCACTCTACTAAGTGGTAAGTAGTCCTTCTCTTTTTTTTTTTTCGCCTTTTCATACAGTCCATTACGTAGTTTATAGTTGTACCTAACACTATCTGTTATCGCCTCTACGGAGTCTTATTATACTTGTCGCCGAAAACCCTAGATGACGCGTAGAGCACGCTAGTCTTGTAGATGCAACCAGAGCGTCCAGATCGACATTCGCGGTCGTCTCGAAAGGGGTCAGGCTTATGTAATGCGGTGACCTGTCGGTGAATTCCGCTGCACTCCCGGCCGGCCGGCAATGCATCATACTGGCGTTTTCGCTACATAATGTAAAAAATTCCTTGTTTCTGGTTTTACTGTGTTTTGTCAAAAAATTGCTAAGAATAAAAATCATTGGAAAATTTTATTATGAATATTTTTTTATTTAAAACGTTTTTAGTAGAATAAACCGTTTTCAAAACGGTTAGTAATCGTTTAGTAGAATAAACTAAACAAAATCAGATTTCGGTCGTCATTTTCCGATATGAAGCAGAACTTTATTCTACGGGGATTTCAGACGACCAAACACTATATACAGGAGTCCTGTAGTCTTTAGCCTGTAGGAGCCTGTAGGAGCATGCCCTTCCAAGTCTCTAGCTTAGGATCATTTCTCGTACCTAATTTAGTTAAAATTGATTTAACATGATTAGACTATATGCCTCAATTTTTTTGCCAGTTTAAAGACAAAATTTAAATATTTAATTCCGATTGTGTACTTTGTAGTTAAAATTATGTTTAGTTAAATTATAAATACAAAATTAGACAAATAAGCACTCGTACCTAATGCGGCATATCCTTAGGGAAGTATTCGCAGTGGGGTCTTTGCATTCTAAAAAAGTAGTTTATTTTTATTTATTTAGAAAATTTACTTTGAGTGCTTGGATCACTTTTATTCTTTATTATTCTGACGGTGGTGTGATCCGAGTACTCGTAAAAACTCTTTCGAATATTAGTTATAATACATATAATAATAATAGGTGCTGCAAAAAACGTCACTACTCCCCTTCTTTCTAGTTATACTGTTATATTATCATTACTTAAGTGTCATGTAAACATCCTTTTAGTGCTTGTTAATTTGTTATGATAGGTAACTATCAATAATTGTTCAACGTCCATGTAGGAAACATTAATTCGGGTACTTTAACCACCTTAATGGCTGATAGATAATTACAACTTTATTGATTTAAGTAACAAATTGCAAATAAATATTGTTTATAAAATATTGCTAAAGTAAAGCTACATAATATGTAGGTGCAATGTACATATGTACTTAGGTACTCATAGCGCTCAAGTCAAGTGCTGACTGTTAATACTTCTTAATGCAATTAAGTTATTGATTCATTAACAACCATGATGTGTTTACCATTTCTCTTAAAATGAAGAAATCAACATGAACCCACTAGAATTCGTTATTAGAATCACGGTCATTCGTAAATATACAAAGGACTAGAAAAATATGTGCGAACTATGGAATGTAACATTTACACATCACCACAACAAAAAATAAGTGAAATGTACCTCTAACCAAACTTGGTGGATTACATGTTTTTTGGTCGCTGAATCCGAATCCGAAGCCCGTTTTGCCCCATCACGTCACATTTTTTGTTTATCCTCAATAAGCTGCGAAAAAATGGCAAAGAACGACAAAAATACTCTAGAACCCAATCAAACCTCATAACCCAATACATCAATAACTTCATACCTCTAAGCACTCACAATCGATAGGCCCCAAAACCCCAATTAACCATATAACCTCAAACCAAAGTTGTGCAGTCACCCAAAACGGGATTTTAGCCATAAATCATAAATGGCCAAAAAATGGTCGAAAATTCGCTTCATAAATGATCGAAAAATGGAGGATTTCTACCAGGGAGCTGCAGGCCAGACCCTAATAATTCAATAACCCCCAATTCAATGGCCCCATTTTATAACTTAATAACTTCGAAATACCACGCTTTGGTCCGATCGCGACCAAATTCAATAACACTTGAAATCACATTAATTGTAATGTGCTTGTCAATTTTCATCGGAAACCCGATGAATAAAAATGCACTTATGGTGGGCCAAACGAAATTTGAAGTTTTAAATCCTAACCTCCCGTAATCCATCGGGTTAGTCCTAAAATTTAACTGTAAGGAATACTTACGAGCACCAATATTTATGCAAAATTTCATCTTAATCCGATCAGTACAACGCGAGTTATAATGCGTTAAAATCTGTGAACACACGAACGGACATACTTTATATACGTACATATGCATACGTACATACATATGTACATAGTGCGTGTAATATGCCTAGTATTTACTAAATCTTCTATCTAATTCAGAAGTCGTGAGAGGCTAAAGTTCGGAACCAAGTACTTCGAGCTGTGAGAGAATAAGATCTCCCGTTAATCGGGAATTCCGAAACTTAAGAGGCAAAGGGATTCACAAGAATCAAGCACTATAATGTCGTAGTGTTATTGTGGGTTAATGGGGTTCTGGCCTTTGCTTTGGCTCAGCTACCTAATTCCAGGCATAGATGAGTCTGAGATTCGGGTGTCCATCTTTTCATGGACACCATTCATCTTATCATGGGGTGATCCTACATTTTTTGACCATTTATGAAACAATTTTTCGACCATTTATGATTTATGGCTAAAATGAAGGGTTATGGGGTTTTGGGGTTTGATTGGGTTTTAGTATTTTTTACCACTGAAATCAAACCATTAACAGTTTTGGAGATCTGACCATATTACTTACTTTGCCCACACAATGTGCAATTTTTCTATATCTAACCGACTGGCGTTGGCACCGTATAGTTTAAAAATTGTCAATGCAACCTCATAGAAATAGTGGACACTCTGTCTAAGATGATGTATTAATTAAACTGCTCGTAAAAATTAGCGTACCACTTTTTAGCTTTTTAAATTAGCGCTATTTGCCTTCCATTCGAGTTAGGGACTTGCGGTTTTTAATTTTCGGTAGCCTATAGAGTTTGTTTTAATGCCCCGAAGTCTGTGACTTAAACGGTTCACCGTCTACACCCCAAAAAGCAACCCCATGTCGAAATTTAAATTCGAAAGATTTAGACGGAAATTTCAAAGACCTATAGACTCGACTAACAAGGACGCTGTCGAGTAAAACTCCATCCCGACACACACTAAGACCTCAATAAGTTCTGTGTATCTCATCTCTTCAACCCATTTCCAGCCCCCACCCCCCAACAACCCTTTGCATTTACCCTGGGTTGTGCGTGGTTTGACCTTGTTGGGTGAATCTATTGATCCTTTACCCCTCCAGGCCACACCCACACCGACCTCCACTCACCCTCTCTGGTTTCGCCCCTATAGAAGGCTGCGTGGGATATCTTTTTGTCTCGAATTCATGTCATGGTATTACTTGAAGGCTCTCGAAGTTGGCGGAATACACTGCGGACGAACGATTGAGTGCCAAAAAGTGATATTCCAACTCCAACCCACCCCCTGGAAAAGTTGCCGCCCTAAGGGGTTGTAAGCAGGTCTTGATGCGTAGGATGACTCAGAAAGCTTTCCTGAGGACGCATGAACTCTTTTGGCACACCGCGAGTCGTCTGTCTCCTTCAAATCTTCTTTGCATCCGATCATCTTTTTTTGACCACCTCTAAAAAAATTCTAGAGCGAAACCTTTCTTTGCACTTCGAGACAAACGATTCGAGGTGGGCTGAAAAGGTTTCAATCATTCTCAGGAAGGCTTTCAGAGTCACCCACCCACGCCACGTCACGACCTGCTTACAACCCTCAGCGCGGCCAAGTTTCAGGGGGGTGGGTTGAGATGGAATGTCACATTTGGCGCTCAACCGGCCGTTCACAGTGGATCCCGTCAGCTTCCAAGAGCCCTCAAGCCATGACATGAATGCGAGGTAAATAGACATCCCACACAACCTTCTACAGGGGTGGAACCAGAGGGGGTGGGTGGGAGGTCGGAGTATGTGTGGCTTGAGGGGTGCTTGGGTTGTTAAAGGGTAAAAGCGAGTTGTGACATCCCACACCAATTTGTTAGGCAGCATTAAGATCAATGGATTCCCCTACAGAGGTCAAACCACGCAAAACCATGCGTAAATGCAAAGGTGTGGCTTAGGGGGTCTGGAAATGGGTTGAAGAAATGGGACAGCAACCAAATACTAATAATTTATCGAGGAGGTCTTAATATGTGCCGGGATGGAGTTTTTACCCGACAGTGTCCTTCTTAGTCCATCCACTGCGAATTCAAATTTCGACATGGGGCTGCTTTTTGGGTGTGGACGGCGAACCGTTTAAGTTACAAATGTAGCGCCTTCGGGGCATTCAAACCAAATCTATAGACTACCGAAAATTAAGTCGCTAACTCGAATCGAACGCAAATGGCGCTATCTAAAAAATGTTACGCTAATTTTGACGAACAATTTACAATAAAACATGTTTTTTTTTTCAGAGAAAATTGGAAAAAGCTATAGATAAAACTCAGCCGACACCACCTAAGACATATCCAGGCCTACGACCTAGGGAGGCAAAGACAACGAACGTCGTCTCACTGGCAGAAATGAAACAGCATCAATTCATGATTTCAGTACTGGTAAGTTTCATCAAGCCAATGCTATGGTATAGTAAATCTAGAATTATATGCCCAGTGTATTCCACTGAATTTTGGACGTTTTGAAAAGTAAACGTTTTGATCGCAAATATAAATACTTAATCTCTTTGGTTTTGGTTTAGATTTCCGATGGAATTACTCATAGTATATTGAATGGGTCTTGCTTGTATAAGAGGGAGTATTAGCGGAAATCTAAAGAGCAACGTTGCCAGAACTAACTGTAACTCTAACTCTGCATAATAAGTCTTTATAAAAACCCTATATTTACAAAAATGCATTGATGTACGGTCAATTGCGTATCGTATAATAAAAGTTTACTGTTATCTTTTTTCAACCCAACTACTGTAAAATAATTTTAAACAGTTAATATTACTTTAAACAGCTGTGAAACAATTTTAAAATATCTAATAGGAATATTATGTTGATATAACAGCTAACGCACGCAGCGAACGAAGGCAGAACGAACGGTCCAATGGTTCACTCTAAGCTCCACCCACTAATACACTCTCCTTGTTTATTTTCTTTATTATTATTTATTATTTTACTATGTCATTTAGTTGATTGAACTTTTTCGTCCATGTTATAGATATTCATTTTTATTTTTATGAATGTATGTAGTGCTTCTACAATACGCTCGTAATAACGCACTTTTCTAATCAGGCCCTAGACCAGTATAAAATATAAAATGGTATTTCCAAATCTTTAAATCAAACAGTCCTACCGACAAACCGGATAGCCGTTCAGACGCCTGCGCTAGCGATTGGTTCTCACCTCATGTTTACTCTACTTACAAAGAAGTTGAATTATAAATTGCCCTTCATTCGGCTATGTACGCATTAGGCTGCCGCTTACTGTATATAGAAATGAGGAGTATGTGCATTACAATGATGGAACGCGGAATTCCGGGATTATGCAGTGGAATGTCTGGAATTTTCCTCAATCCGAGAAAATTCCAGTGACTTCCGGCCACTTACCTCTTGGTAATCTTAGTGTAAACATATTAATAGTTACATTGAACATCTACAATATGTGTATGACACTTTTTTTTTTCGTTTCAGGTGTCGCAAATCGGGGAGCCAGTGTGCGTATACCTCGTGGCTGCGCCGAAAACAAGAAAGGTTACCTAGAAGACAGGCGGCCTTCCTCTAATTGTGATCCTTATGCAGTGACAGAAGTCCTAGTTAGGACCTGCATTCTTGATGAGTAAAGATGGAATCGGTAATAAATGAAAAAATATTCTAACGGATAATCCAACCGGCCTCCTAAACATCGCTACAAGCAAAATAATGGGACCAAGAGCAGTATACTGGGCGTTTCAGTCGGAAAAGATGTCCCGTTGTAAAATATCCGTAGCCATTACATGCGATTTAACATATCTAGGGAACACATAGGTATATTATTTAGTATTGGATTTTTTTTCATTTGTTTGTGTAAAAATACACCTATTGTGTAAAAATGTCTTGTATATTCTCTCTTTGTATGAAACAAAATATCATTTATTAAATAAAATAAATAATTTGAATTTTTCTGATTGTTACTGTTATTTTATTGACTTATTTGTGAAGATTTAAGCTTAGACATTTGTATATACCTACTTATGTTGTTGATTGTTGATATATCTAAAGGTATTTGTTTATTATAAATTATAGAATATTTCACCTATTAAAACCTAGGTTTAACACATATATTTTTTGTTATAAATAAAAACACATTTATTTATATATTATGTTGTTATGTTTATTTATATGTTATGCAATTCCAAATGTTTACAATATTTACTACACAAGAATTTAGCGAGAAAATCAGCCATAACTTTTGAAATAATGAGAATATAAAAAAACAGGTAGGTATATTACTAAATATTTGAAGAGTCTCGAGGCTTAGTTTCATTAAGCTATATTTTTTATTCCTGTCCTTAATTTTTAGTAAAAGCATGTATAGGTACTGATATATTCTTATACACAAATTATATTCATTTAGCTAGCAGTTTATTATATGCAACTACGATAAGCGTTTACAAGATTCTGGCGGCAATTCAAAGATCTACAGGATGGGCTAAGAACGCTGACGGGTAAAAACCCTATCCTTGCACTCATTAAGACTTCCCCCATAAGTTCTGAGCATTGATCGCGGTCTCCATCTTTTCAACCCTATTTCAGCTCCCGTGAGCCACTCTCTACAGTTATGTTGGGTTTTGGATGATCCAGTTATGGCGGTTTTTATCCCCAGCGACCTTTTCAGCCCATCGTGTAGGTCTTGAATTGCCGCCAGAATTTTGTGAATTGAAATGTCGACATGGGTTTGGTTTTTGGGCTGTGGATACCGAACCCGAAGGCACACAGTAGCGATACACATATATAGCTGTCCAAATTTAAAAATCGCAGGTCTCTAGCTTGAATAGAACGCAAATTGCGCTGATCTAAAAATTATTACGATAATTTTGATGAGCAATTTATTGTCTCCAAAACTTGTTGGAAACTTACTTGAGTTTGGAAGTTTTGCGGGACTCCAGTCGAAAGGCCTGCGTATATTATCTGCGTATGCGACATGCTAATATTCGTATTAACCGTCATATTATTCAACATGTTATCAGAGCTCTACTAAAATTTGTCAAAATGTGTTAAAAAAAGGTGGACATTTTGAAATAGGATTTTATCTTATGTACAATGGACCTTCTTTTAGTGTATTCAAATGTAATTTTTATAAATTATAAGTAATCTGTTTTGTTACCTGAAGTACCTATCATTTTATTTTGCCTTTCGTTTTGAAGGTCGCCTTTCGACCGGAGTCCAACAGAAATCAATAAAAGTTTAAATTCAAGTAAGTAATTGACAAGTTTGGAGAAAATACTTTTTGGGTTATCGCTTTTCAGAACACTTTAAAAAATATATTGACAGCCATATTTTATTAGATTCCGTTGATTGGTAATAACTAACAACTTGTTAAACCAAATAACTTCTAAGTTTAGTTACATCCACATATCCGAACTCCATATTTCCGAACTCACGATATTTCCGAACTTTTTCTCACGATATTTCCGAACTTGCACTTGCACTCAACCGAACTTGTCGCTGTCGAATGTCGAATGTAGCTGTCAAATGAGCCAGAAAAACCCTTTGCGCATGCGCCAGGTTCCCGAGGTGAAGAAAGTTCGGAAATGTGGAATTTTGCGGAACGAAAAAGTTCGGATATGTGGATTACGAGTGTATTTATTTTTAATTAGTTATACATCAATAATTTTGGTTAATTCATAATTATCCGCCGTTTATATTGCAGCGTTTTTTGTTAGTGAAAAAATTGGCGTTTCGTTTACTTTTTTTTCATAACAATATTCTTCTCTGTTTAGTTGATAAGAATGCGTGTCGAAAATCATATTCATATTCGTCACATTATGCCTTACCAGGATGGAAGGCAGCACCGTCATTTCGCGATCTCAACAACTCTTCGGCGAAGGAACAATTAGCGAAAGACAATGTTGGGAGTGGGTTGCCCGCTTCAAATCAGGTGATACCAGCTTGGAGGGCAATCTAGGAAGGGGCCGACCATCGGATTAGGACGATCAGGCACTTCAGGCAGCCGTGGAAGAGGACGAAAGCATGACAACTCGAATGCTCGCTGAAAATGCGAATGCGGATAAAATGGCAAGCGGCAGTTCAACGTTAACAGCGACTTCTATCTGGCTCAACTTGACCGCCTTCAGCCATCGAAACGAAACGACCACGAAAAAAGAACCACATTTTTTCCACCACGATAATGCTCGTCCTCATGTTGAACGTCGTGTCATCGAATCGATCGCCAATAAGGGATGGGATCTGCTCCCACATCCGCCATATTCACCGACCGAAGCTCCCATAGACTACCACGTCAATCGCTGGTTGAAAAACTGGCAAGCGAACAAAGTCTACGACGATTTGGATCACTTGGTGGCTGATATCAAAGCGTGGATCACCTCCAAGAATCGTGACTTCTTTGCTCGTGGTATCAACCGTCTGCCAAGCAACTGGGAAGCAGTTATTGAAGTCGATTGTGAATATGCTCCAGAATAATTATTTAAACCTGTTTTGTTTGTATCTTTTTTCATAATAGAAATTGTTTGAAAAACGGTGGATAATTATGAATCAACCTATTATTACTGTTTTCGTTTTCCTTCGGAAGAGGACCAGGTGATTCACAAGTATATTTACAATTTGTCAATTTTATATTGCGGTATTGATTTTTTGTTATTGAGAATTTATTTTTTGCACAAGTATTATGTGTCATTGAAACGAGAAAATTGAGTATATCCAATATGCCTGCCATAAAAAAAGAAGTTGGAGGTGGTTTTAGAAAACCCAAACTTCAAAATCTTAATCCGATTAAAGAATTGAAATGTCCTCAAAAAGTTGCCACGATAATGTAATCATGGATTATAAAACATTATAAAAATAAATAAGTTATGGCCGATTTTCGAAAATGGGTGTTTTCGGTTTTTCTAAACTATCTCAAAAAACCTAAAAAAGATTGAAGATGAAGAGACATTCCCTGAGCAGCGTTAAGTTTGTCTACAATTGTCTACAACTTTGTCAATTTAACTGTTTTCCTGTATTATTGTTTCAAGATCCATCAGCAATTCTGGACACACTGTATATACAAATATCGGTCATCTCTTAAAGCAAATCATTCATTTATAATATACAGATGTACAAGTTTTTGAGGTTGAGGGACAAGGGCGTAGCCAGTATTTTTCTTTGGGGGGGGGGGGCGGGGCGGTCCAATGCAGATTAAACAAAAACAGCAAAAAAAAGGCCACTGGAGGCAACACGGGGTCACAGGTCATGGAGCAAGCGCAATCTCCCGACTATTTTGGTTTTTATTTGACCATTTGGGGGGGGGGGGGGGGCGATCGCCTCCATCGAGTATAGGTAAACCTGCATATCCTTTTTTCATATCAAAATTAATCACTTTTTTGAGCGTTTAAGAGGGATATTTGGGTTAGACGTGTAAATTCATCTAATTTTGACATAAAAATGTAGCATTTAATATCCACCCACCTACTTACATATGTATGCACGTAGTAACGTAACTTGTACTGTATACAAACTCTTTCGACAGTAGAGTTGCCATCTCAGAGAGACCGTTGACCCGGAGATTGGTGTCCGCGGCGGGAGGGGGTAGGATTAAGAAGCAGCGCGCAATATTTGAAGAAGGCGATTTTAGAAGGTTAGGTAAATTAAAAATCTCTAGATTGCACTACACTGGACTCCCTCTTAAGTCACCAAATCCGTGCATCATCTTCTCGCTTAAGTCACGAAATTGATTATCTCCTTAGTCACGTTTAAAAGCAATCATAACCTCAACTTTCTCGTGTTTTTTATTTGCAAAAAGAAATATTTAGAGATGTACCATAGCACTCGTTATAATGAAAAATAAGTCAGCTGAACGAAAAATCAACGTAAGTATAACCAGTCATGCGCGACAAAGTTCAATTTTCCACTTGTGAATATTTTAAAGGTTAAATACTTTTAAAAGACACCTAACCTCTTTGTTAGGTGTCCACCTAAATGTTAGGTGTCTATATTTAATGTATTACACAATCATTTTTTTCAATAAAAATTGTATTCATACGGGAATCCAATTTCCAAACGTAGTTCTAAAACTTTTACAGACGGCGACTTAAGAGGGAGAGTTTTTGTGACATAAAAGAGGGAAACGTGGTGACATAAGAGGAAATATGAATTAAGCGAAGGTGACTTGTATATGATTCACAATTATAGAAATTTATAAATACAAATTTCAATTTCAAAGCTGACCCGGAGAATAACGTAAGAAACCCGGAGCCCGGAGATACTTTGTGGAAACCCGGAGTCTCCGGGTCATTTTCTAGGTGGTGGCAACTCTATTCGACAGGAATAATTACATATATGTTATTATGTAAAGCACTTTCCACTATGCCAACTATAGTTTTACCACTGTTTTAGACCATATTAAATAAGCTCAGAACGCACTACACATATACCACTTTATGTAACTGTTGATCAGTTACATAATTAACAAGTTTCGTATAAGACGTATTTATTTGTACCGTTATTTTCAGACTATGCCTTATTATACAGACAAAAAAAACGTCATCAACTCTGGCTATGAACGAGAGATGGAAATAGCGGTCATGTCTAAGCTTTTGGGTTATGTCAAATTTTTGACAAGTGACTGTCACAATTTGTAAAATAAACTATGGCTGTCATATGATGTGACCGTCTTGACAAGTAAATAAGGTTATAAATTCGATCAAGAATAGAAATACGTCTTTTTTTCTCGGCCAACTTTGATGACATTTTTTTTGGATGTCTCCATATTATACATACATATAACTCTGATAGAAACTTTTGTGTAATATAAATTCACATACAACCACAAACGACAAAGGACTGCCCACTATAATGTGCTTACTAAACATTGCTTCGTGCAACTACCCGTATGCGATTATTTTGGTCCGTGTTTTGCCTGATGAGTTCCATAAAAATTAGCTAAAAAGTTGTAACAGTAATACGTGCAATTACTTACTATACATACAATATCCGTATTATTGCCACATATCACAAGTCTGTGAAGATATCATCCTCCCAATCCCAGGACTGCGTTCCAATACCGGGAAAAATTATCTGATGATGTCGTTACATTTGTACAAAGTAGTTTTTGGGAGGGATCTAGTACAGATATACTCATTACTAAGGTCCGGAAACGTGTGCTATAATGCAGGGTCGGCAGTATACAACTGTTAATTAAAGAACCTTAATTAAAAAAACAAATGTTAAAAGTATAAACCGTATTTTATTAGCACCTTGTAAATTATATACGCGTGTATTTCTTGCCCGTTCATACGTACGGCACTGATCGATCCTGCTAAAGGTAGATTTATATTATCCGGTCAGACACGTCACGAGAACGTAGCGTTTAACGTTCCGACAAAGACGGGAGATGTTTATATTATCAGTACTATTTATATCACTCGTCTTCAGACATATAGATATATTGCAAGAACACAGTGAACTCTCGTTAAAAAATAATAGACGCGTATCGTGGCAGACAAACATTCTTCTCAACAATGACGGACGGTATGTGTATGACACGCAACGTGCCTGAACGGAACCGATTCGCTAATAGTATAAGAATTTTAGGTTTTGACCTCAAAAAAATCGTGTAGTCGTGAAATTTACAGGTTTTGTTCAGAATTTTGTGCTCTTTTCAAAAATGTCGGTTCCAGAAAATCCATGGTAGGCTTTTTGTATAGTGCTGCCAAAACTCAAAATTTCGAAATTTTCAAAATTGTATGACTTTACGCGCTGTTCCAGTGAAACTCGTATATTTACCAAGTAATGAGTAGGGTCCGGAAAGTTTGCTCTAACGCACAGTAAACTGCATTTAACTATGTATTTCTTATACAAGTATTTATATTTATAGACTATCTGCAGAATAACTAGAAGCGCCGCCGCGCGGGAATTTTTTCATAACTTTTGTACTGTGGATTTTATATTGTGTCATATGCGTCGACTTGTTTTTTTGTACTATTTTTGAATTTGGGAAAAAATTCACAGTGTTGCAAGTGCTATTAATTGCACGGGGAAGAATTTCTTGATAAAGTAAGTATAATTTTCACGAGAATCATATTTATATTTTGTGTTGAAACTGTCTAAACTATTTGATTTATAGGAAAATCGTCGGTAAGAAACTTGGACTTAACGGGTGCTCCGATTTGGCGTTGCCGATGAAATGTTTACTACAAATCTTCGTTACTTATTGGGCTGCCACAAAGATCCATCTGCGCTGTAACATTAATAAACAAAATGAACGCCCTGCAATTTATATGTTAACTATTAAACTATTTAATTACCAACGTGTATTTTTAAGTTAATTACTTACTTTCTTTCTCCGTACTGTTTTAATCCACTTCTCTCTTTGCTCTACTTTATGTGGCTTCATAGAAAATGAATAAAAATGTACATTCTTGGTATTATATTGCCTATTTTACAGTTTACTACGCAACATAACATTCCGTACGTACGTTTATTCATGTTATGAGCGTGAGGTTATGTTAAAGTGACTAGAATTTGATTTGCCAAAGACGGACATGTTCAGCTGGTTCACACTGACGAAGCTAGAGTTTATTTTTCGCGCCGTGAGGCGCGAGCTACATCGTTTACCTGGAGGCGAAAAAATATAGACTTTCACAAGGATACTTTTTGGAATTTGATGCGTTTTTGAAATACTAATATTTAATCACGATCGATACGATACGTCGATACGTCTTCAGATTAACCTAGAAGACGTAGGTACGGACATTTTAATAAAAAAATTTCAATGACGGACAGTTTGACGGACTGCTCTTGAAGACGGACAAGCTTTCTGAATGACGGACTGTCCGTCATAATGACGGACGTCTGGTCACTTTAGGTTATGTAGCGCGACAGAAAACACTGCACTGCTAATATGCCCGATGCTAATTCAAGATGTGACGTCCACAGTACTTCGTGTTCAAGTTATAGTTTATTACTTTTATGAATTCGATGGCTTCCGCAATGATTACAATGACATAATGAGCAATAAATCGTATTTTGCGTATTGTCTTCTTGTAATATTCCAAGCCGAAACTTATAGAGTAAGCCGCCGCGAGCGCTGTTGTCGCGAATCGCTAAGCTCCGCCTTTCTGCAGATAGTCTATAGTCCAAGAATTATAAGCAAAAATTCACTGCAACCTCAAAAAAAAATCGTGTAGTCGTGAAATTTACAGGTTTTGTTCAGAATTTTGTGCTCTTTTCAAAAATGTTAGTTTCAGAAAATCCCATGGTAGGCTTTTTGTATAGTGCTGCCAAAATTCAAAATTTCGAAATTTTCAAAAATTTATGACTTTACGCGCTATTTTCTAGTATGATGCAACACATTGGATTAGTTTAAGTACAGAATAGTCTAAAATTAGTAACCAAATAGTTTTGTATGAAAAATTGCAGTTCCACTAGAGCTGTCAACGTTATTTTCATACTTACAGCCATTTTTGTGCTGTCCGATCGTGTACGTTTCCGCTGACTTTGATAGCTACTAGGCGTCATTGTTACACAAAAAAATAGAACGCTATGGCCGAAAAGAGGACTTTAAGCTAATGAATATAGTGCTGTCAAAGAAAATTCGAATCCCTTGAACATAGAGCTGTAAAGATTTTCGTATTTCTTTCATTACAAACGACCGCATTCACTGTGTTCCACGTGCTCCTCTATGTATTTTATTCTATTTTGCTTGGTTGAGGTGTTGACCAGTTGTGAGTTTAACGCGGCATAGTGCTGTTGACATCGCAAACTCGGTCATAATATTGTTACGAGTCCGCCGAGTCGTGCCTCTTGCGGTTGACTTCGCCGGCCGAGCGCCGGACGTAAACAGGTGACGCACCGAGTTCTATTCGGGACGTATCTCGAACGTCGTA
>JAPWTK010001106.1:0-87122 GCA_029963805.1 Aromia moschata
AAGGCGCAGATATAATAAGAAATAATAAACCTCAAAAATATTATTTTTAAACATTTAGGTAATACCCCCGGCTTTTGGCCACATTAAGCAGAAATCAGACTTTGTTAGTTAATAATCACTGTCTCGTACAATATTTCTGTTCGCTTGTAAAAGAAAGAGATAGAGTGATTATTCGAGATGGAACTGCTACACTGAGAAAGAGATGGCGTAAAGAGTTTACTTTTAATAAAATAAAATATACAGCAAAATCATATTCCGTTGGTTTTGGCCAGAAGCTCTGTAGTTATGGCCACTCAAAATATTAGCTTTGGCCAGTAGCTGTGCAGTTGTGGCCACTTAAACTTTAGTTTTGGCCACGTATTTATTGTTGAGAATTTTATAGAAAAAAAGATAGCTCGCAGGTACATGTAATAAACATATTTTTTTTCTTTATAGAATTTAGTTAGTTCTATACTTTCAAGATGCGATGAATGACCATCCAAAAATTATTACCGGAAATTCATAGTTTTCTTTCACAAACCAAGGATATAATATATTTTGAAAATATTGTGGAAAATGTCTCAGAGTCATTGCAGTCATCCAACCATTCTTAGATTTTCCAATACCCCAGTCCTTTGTAGGCAATGCTTCAAAGTAAACTTTGGGAATCCGTTCAAATTTATAAATCGTTTAAAAGGAGGTGCAAACTCTCCATTCGCATTAATAGTAATTAGTGTGGTAATATTCTCCTTATCACTGTTTGCTGAAGTTCCACATACAGGTTTGCCCTTTTCAGCCAAAACACACCCTCCAGAAGGATTGGTGTAAAACGCTGATTCATCCATATTCCAACACCTACGTGGTTCTTCCAAAATCACCGTATCTTCTCCAAGAAGCTCCAAAGTTTTTTAAACCAACCTCTAATTTTGTCCTCGGTAACAGTTGCTCTGGCCTTGTTAATACTCAGACTGTTTATACGATAGTTCTGGATGCCTTTTCATGGAGTTCCTGCACCACGTTTTGCCAGGCACTTTGTCAACATAAGGACCTTTTTCACCAAGTTGTTTGTAGATTTCTCTAGACAACTTCTGGACAGAATAGAACAGGCTGTCTTTAGTTACAGGAAATCCCCCACGAGCGCACCTTTTTAACCACTCGCAAAGTTTATCTTCAATACTCTGTCCTAACAGACAATTCAGGACCACGTTTTGCAATAGTTTCTGGTGCTCGACCTAAGGTTTTGTGTCTCAAAGTAGTCCTGGGAACATTGAATGTTTTACTGGTTGTTGCTACGGGCATTCCATTTCTAATTGCTAATAATGCATTTTTAAGTTGAATTTCATCATATTTTTTCGTATCCATCTTTCTAAAAAAGACAGAAATATAAAGCTCAATGCATATAATATAATATTTTACCAAATCCAATTAAAATGTGAACATCAGATTTTACTCGGGCCAAAACTAGCTTTATGTATTCTAGTTTTGCCACCTAGATGGCCAAAACCAGATTCATGATAATTAGCGGGCTGCAGATATGGCCACTTTTAGATTTGCCGCTAAACACAATTTAATCTTACTTTTCTCCATGCAAACATGTAAATACATGTAAATTAAAATATATGTGAATATTATAAAACTGTGCCTATTGAAATAAACTTTACAAATGTATTGAAAACTCAAGACGATACTTACCACTGTTTTTAACAGATCTACTAAAGAAAGGTAGCTTTTCAAACACGAAGCACTTTAACACTCGACACCCCTTGTGCAGCGAAACTCAACTGAAAATATGGTGGAAACAACGTCATCTTCAATCATGCGCATTATCATTTCCGAACACTGTTGTGATGTCCTCTTAGGTTGAGTATTTGATATTTCGTGATATAAATAAAATGGCCAAAACAGGGGGATGGCCAAAACTGCCGCCATTACCCTATTTTGAAGAAACAGCACGTCCAGATAATCATTTAGTCAATCATTATTGTAGCTAATAGATGTCTTTACACCATTTCTTCAAAGTCCCTAATTAGAATATTTGAAATTCCAGCAAGCCATCAATAAAGCAAATGTTATTTCTGACATTGTGTTTGACAAAGCGCTTGAAATTTCAGGGATTGATGTTTAATTCCAAATAATGCTTACCCCTTTACAACATTAAATTTATCTTATTAAATGTTATGGTATCGGTAATATTTCTAAACGTCATGCAATTGAATTTTCCATGGAAAATATCCAGAAGTCGAAATTAGCCGTCAAAGTTTGAAAAAGTTGAATTGATTTAAGTGGTGATATAAATGCGGAAAAAAATTAAAAAGGTCCATAAAGACGATGATGCAGCCACAATTCTAGTTTTAAATTCAGTCGAAGAAAATCCAAAATTATCACTAAGCGCATTTTTAACAGGACGGAAACCCCGCCCATTCAACAATTCAGGTCCGCAGCTGGCTTACCAAACAATTTGAGACAAGTGAATCGGAAGATATTGACCTATTTGTTGGCTGATCAAGGTCCTCTTTCTTGTCGCCACTTGATTCTGTCCTTTGGGGATTTTTGAAGGAAATAGTTTATAGACAGACGATAGAACACAATATTGATTTACCATGAAGCCTGGGATCAGTACAGTGGCCCAAGTAAATCAAGAATGATCCACTCAACATACACGTCTTTTAGAACGAGACTGGCGAGGTGTGTGTTGAACTTGGAGGCTTTCATGTAGAATAGTTATGGTGCGCGAATAATAATTCTGCACATTTAGTAAACATAATTTTTTAAAGGAAAATGGCTATAGGTACTTCCAACGTAGAACAGTGATATGAATGGTGGAATCTCTTCAAAATACTTAATATTTACTAGTAGACCATGCTTTCATATTTGAGTATTAAATTTAATTGCAAACAATTTTTCTTAATAACTGTTTCATATAACGTTAATATTTAAGGTACTTTACTCTTCCCTATTATTTAATTTTGCTGTTTTTGAACACCCTTGTATGTTAAATTGAACAAAAGGCAAAATGCCTGGACGTTTCAAGACAAGCAAAACTTTATATGAAGAATGACTTTTATTCGAAAAATTAAATTTTTGGTCCATTTCACCTATAGGTGACTCAATCCGGGACACCCTGTAGATGTTTCCCTTATTTAGAGGTGGGGAAATAAAATATGGGTATACATACATATGGGTAGCTCTACAGATTTGTATAGGCTAACATACATATATGAATAGCTCTACAGATTTGGGAATTTTGAGGGACTCACTTTGTAGCTACGTAATTTATCAAGGAAAGTTATTTATTATCAAATATTAATTAACTTTAACTCGACTTGTATCTGGGCACTGAAATTCGACTCGTTTAAATATAAACATATCAAACAAAAATTATGTCAAATAGGGAAATTTCTCACGTCTCTGTGGAATATACACACATATACAAGTCATCAGGATATGATGATATGTATATGTTAAATTGTGTTACTAATAATAAATATAATCGATTATAAAACAATGCATTAAAATTAAATCATAGGTATGTATTGGTATACACCAAAATTAATGTTTCTTGAAATATTAGACTTGGTGCTACCTGTTCCAGCCAACCCCAACCACGGGGTTGTGAAACCCGTGAAATATTTGAATAACAAATTTAAAAATGTTATTATTTTTTTAATGACTGTTGTAGGGTCAGTGCCAGAATTGCCAAGGCTCCTCTGTTTCCACTCAGGTGGCAATCAACTGGAGTCTCTTATCGATTCTCTGATCTGGTTTTTTACTGACCTCGCAATACATTTCTAGTCTTGGTCATCCATCTGAGACCTGAGTGAGTGCCTTAATCTTTACCTTGCAAGGCCGTCAGCATCACTGTAACCTTCCAAGCTGATTTGACGCCTAGATCAGATTTAGTTACTGATGTTTTATTTTTATCATCTATTTAGAACATTCACAGATTTGTCGGGATATCATTCGATGGAGAGATATAACTTTTGGTCAAATCTAATACCGGGTGGCCCAAAAGTTCCGGAACGACTGAACATTTTGAAAATATAGGTGAATTACAAAAAACAAAATTTACTGTAGAAAATATCTCGTAGCAGTCATTTAAAAAAATAAAGGATTTGTAATAGTACTGTTGTTAGTAGAAATGGAATGGTTTGCACCAATGGTTTTACTATTTCTCAACTATATACAGGGTGCTTAAAACAGAACTACCATTTAACGCAAACTATTCAAACTAGCCAAACATAATTTGTTTAAATATAGTGACCCATATTATGTTATTTTACATTCTGATGTACACAGAACTAAATCCTCCATTAAGGGGCGTATCCTGGTGTAGAAGGCCAAAAAAGGCCGATTTTGTCGATTTTTTTTTGAAAATACTATTTAATATTTATTTTTGCGGGATTTGATCATTTATTGTGCGTACATAGAAGTGTTCAAATAATTTTTTTTATTAAATTTTATGCAAGAACAAGATTTATTGAAGCCGTTACACCTGGATACCCCCTTAATCTGTATTATAATTCCCTATACCCATATTTAACAATTCTTCTTAGTTATTAGTGTTCTTTTAAAAGTTACTTTCCTAATTCTGAATTTGTCGTTTGATTTTTCAATTGTTAGCTCAAATCTAAAAATTCCAAATGTTTCATTAGGTAAGTAATTTTTACAGGTTCTAATAATTGCAATGAATGGTTTCGATTAATTACCTTACATTTAATACTCATTTAACATCTTTTTTCAGATTTTCTGCAACCAAAAGCCCTCTCTGCCAGTGGGAAATATGTTATTACTAAGGTTCGGAAAAGTATCCTGTTACGTAGGGCCCGCACTATACAACTCTATGATAATTAAAGTATAAGCCGTATTTTTAAGCGCATATTTGTTACCCCTCTATACCCACGCCACTGTCCGTACGTAGAATGTTATCCCGAACGAAGGCTTCGCGGGAACCCAGAACTCTGTAATGTAACACTTTCTCAGCGAGCTAACGAGCCTGCCGACGCGGCGGTGTAAACGGGTCGACCGCTGTAATGAACAATTTGTCGCAAGTTGTCGAATTCCTGTACTGTATTTATATATTACCTGATTTTGTGTAGATGTCTGCAATAATGGTACAGTCGTTACCACTTGTGAATATACTTAAAAAGATGATTGAACATTACAAGGATTTTACAATAGACGGATCACATATTTTATGTATTCCTTGCAATCGTGTAAGACATTTAGAATCGAATATCTATGAAAAAAAAACATATCTTGTACGGTTGGAAAAGAGGAATTTTGTTTAGATTTGTGCATAATGTTTTGCGAATGCAGCCTTGCGTGGAACGTGGTCGACAATACTTTACATGTTTTTTGCCAAATGTGTATCCGATTTTTCATTGCCTAGTACCCATACATTGGGTAAAAAATATTTACAGAACTCATATCAACGTGTCATGGGAAATATCAGAGAAGATACACCTAACAAATTTCAGAGGCTGATAGTGGACGAAACAACAGATTTTGCGGTAATAAGGTCGTTAATGCCCCCGATATGGATAGCTACTAAACGGGTTTTGCAAACAGCGGCTAAAAGTATAGAAATAGTAGTAACACGTGTATCGTCCTTAGATGTTAAAAATAATGATGTAGTGATGATAGTCACACCAAAAAACTGTTAGTAATACAAACAACTGTGCGAAATTCGTGAAAATAATGTGCGTGTTGTGTCGTATTTTTGAATTTGCACCTTTAACTTCAGTAGTAGTGGAACGAGCATTTTTTCTACAACCAAATGTTCAGGCTAAATCACTTATACTTAACGAGAATTAATGCAGAAGGATTACTGGTCGTGGCAACGTACGCTCAAGCAATAAGGACAGTCGGTATTTCTGAATGACGCAAGCAAGGATGTACTAGGGCTGGAACAAAAGTCTCGGATACCGACCGTCTCCAGGCTGCCGCGTATCGGTATCCCGTATTCCAGGTGGCCGTGGCTCGGCCAGCGGGGCGGGGCCGGGACGACTGCGGCGCGAAACAGGTTCCGTATTTATTTAGTCCTTTGAAGTTCGCGCGCCTGTAATTGTGCATTACTGATTGTTATACTTAATTGATATTATAACAATGGTTAAAACGCCAGCCCCATTTGCTTATCAATTAAAAAAAAATTGTTCAGGGTTTTCCAGATTTGAAGTGTTAAAGCTACCACTGTGTACTGTGAAATATGCAAGTGTTACTTACATGTTTACAGAAAAGGACAATGTGAAAAGCACGTAAAGTCGCTAAAACACCGAAAAATAAAAGAAATGGAATCCCAAGAGAAAGTTCTATATGAGGACGACGAGGTGTAAGAGTGTGGCAACAGATGCGGGAAAAGTAAGAGAAAACAATATTACTTAGTAAGTCACTATTTATTCACTGCAGCATGCATGCTCAAGTTCGACCCTGGCATGCACCATTTTGTTTTCTTTACCTAGAACGCACATTTTTTTCACAAGTATACACGGTTTTGGACCTGAACAACCAAAAGCTGTTTACAAGTAAAATTGGGGGCTGAACCCAACTAAAAGCCTTTTTTTAAAAGCAAATTGGGTGGGTGAATTCAAAACCACCCCCCCTTTTTTTAAAAATTTCTAGTAATAAGTTTTAATTAGTTCTAGTAACTAATTAATAAGTTCTAGTTTTCGAATTATTCATTAAATTCATTATTTTGCTTAAAAAAATTTTTGACCATTAACGGCCATTTATTGAATTATAAAGTATAAACCAGAAATGAACAGAGGCTGAGTCTTTTTACTGCTTGGGATCTGTTTCACGCATTAGGGTCCAACAGTAATCGCTCATCACCTCCTATCGGACGTGACCGCGGGTGGAAGATGTGAACAGAGAGAGGAGTTGTTCTCTCCACGGCCTGGGGGGCAAGAAACAAATCCACCCAACGCCCCCGCCCCCCACATCCCCTCAGAATTTCGAAAATCCTTTACAAAAAAACAAAATTTTTGTATTTGGTAGTTTTGAAATTTTGAGGGTTAGGAATTACGGAGACCGCTTAATATGCCGTCTAAAGTCCGGATTTGTTAAAATAATTATTTGGTTTAAAATGTCTTTTTCCCATTTCTTTGAGTCTTTTTTACTACTTTCCTTATGTTCCTTTCCCCACAAAACTAATGTTATAAATTTTTTCTTGTAGTATGTTTCTTAGCTCGTTTTTAATGTTTTAAATACTACCCTTCTTGACTGCACTTTGTTGCCACTTAAAAATTTGTTTCTTTTAAACCCCTTAAATCTGTCGTCATATTATTTCGTATAGTTTCGCGATTTTTCTAGTTTTGGATAAACGGGTTCGGCCTTCCTAACTGTTTAATTTCGTCGGTCTGATGTTTTTTTTAGTACTTTTTGTAAAATATTTCAGAAGAAAAGGTAAGTGTACCGTTAGCTGATTTTTCGACCGATAACGACGTTGTTGCAATGGCCAAACAGTCACAAAAAGCCGAAAAAGAGGTGGGGAACTGTGTGCCCCAGGCGCAAAAAGGAGCAGACACGGTGGCCGGCCGTCTTTCTTTGTAAATTTTGTGGTAAAATATTTGTTAAAATTTTCTGATTTGGGCGGGCGGCCTGTTTCAGATTTTTCGAAAGGAATTTTCCCAATGTTTAGCTTGTTCTGATTTCGGTCCCAGGTTGTCAGTTTTCTTTTTTCTGTTTGTATATTTTTCACATTTTCGAGCTGAGCTAATTGTCTCTCCACAGATGGCGGGGCTGCCACCAGCGCGACTCGAAAACTCCAATCTACAAACGGATGAAGATCTGAGTTCAGGGCATCAAATAACAAAAACGTTCTCTGCTCGGGTCAAAGTTGACCCGAATTGTAAACTTGTAGTATTAACACATTTTTACTCCTGTCTTTTTGTCTCTTTTCTCTGTAACGGATTACGAGTCCGGCCCTGCGTTACAGCACACGTTCGGAACCCTAGTATACTAGTGAACCAATAGTGAGGCAATGCAATTTAATTACTTCCTCATTTTGCTTTTACTACTGAAGAAAATGCAAAGGCTATAGCCGGGTAAGGGTCAAATCCCTCGAGCTAGTTTGGCAGGTAGGAAGTTGAATAAAAGACTCCTTCAGCTAGATTTTCGACCTCTAGGTCGTCTCTAGTCCTAACCAAAATGTGATTGTCGTTTCGACTGGCGAAGCCCAATTTTTTTTAATTTTTTTATTCCTAATGGCGCTCAAAAAAAATTATTGATTTCAACAATATTTACCTTAGGACCACATTGGCCAACTTAAGCATGCTTTTTTAATTTGGCGCTCTTTCACGTGGTGCTGCTTAAACTTAATTTTAGGTGGTGGAAACCATAAAAATCAAAAACCGTTTTTAGACAGTTGTTTTGCATTTATCTGGCTTGGATTACGTTTTATTGAAAAGTTACTTTTTTTCAGATCAGGGAAAAAAACGTCAAAACATGTGTAATAATAAAAAAATTCTCAATCCTAAGTGTGAAAATAAGTGTTCCGAACTATCTAAATTATTATTGTGTTTGTAAAAAAACTGTAAATTTTATTCAAAAATACTTTTATTATATATAAAAAATTTCAAATGAATAAGAATGAAATCTTGAGTTGATGAAAAAATTAGTAGTAATCAACGAATTTTTAACAAGTGATACATTGAAAATGAACTGAAATTTTTTATTCGTGTCTCGTGTGAAAATATATTAATTTATCATGTTATAAACGCCGCCTTAAAAAATCACTCAAAAACATTTTTTAGAGGTGCTCAAGAAATTTAAAAAATTTGCAAAAAAATCAAAAATTGAATTTTTTTTTATTTTTTCCCTCGTCAGTTATTTTTGTAGATTGAAAAAAATGTCGATCCTGAAAATTTGAAATCAATATTTTTAATTTCTAAAGCTCTATTTTTTTTACTTTTCAAAGTAGTGTACCTAAAATATTTTCGAGCAACCTAAATAAATGTTAAAGAACCAATATTTTTTATTGAATTTGACGACAAAAAATAGAAGTAAAACACGAGACACTTAAAAAATTTCTCGAGACAAAATTGACTACCATATTGTAAGTACCCAATATTTATAATTTTTTTTTATATACTTACTTTTTATCATTTTTATAATTATAAAGTGTATCGTGTTTTATTTCTATTCTTTTGTACGTAAATGATAAAAAAAATAATTAATTCGTCAATATTTATATTTACAGATTGCTCGAAAACATTTTAGGTACACTACTTTGAAAAAGTAAAAAAATATGAGGGACCTTTAGAAATTAAAATATTGATTTCAAATTTTCAGAATCGACATTTTTTCAATCTAAAATATTGAGGGAAAAAATAAAAATTAAAAATTCAATTTTTGACAATTTTGGAAATTTTTAAAATAAAATTGAAGGACCTCTAAAAATTTTTTTGAGCGATTAAAGGGGCGTTTATAACATATAAATTAATATATTTTTACACGAGACAAAAAAAATTTTCAGTTCATTTTCAATGTAAAACTCAACTTGTTTAAAAAAACCTAAGGGATTTCTGATTCAGTTACTAATTTCTATTTTCATCACACTCAAGATTTCATTCGCATTTGATGAATGTTTCTTCATTTATAATAAAAGTAATATGTATAAAAATGAATGCTTTGAATCAAAATTTACAGTTTTTTTACATAACACAATATTTATATACAGAGATAACGTTCCTGAAATTTTTTTTTTCACATCTAGATATTTTATTAGTCAGAAATTTTTTTATGAGTGTTACACATATTTTTGACGTATTTTTTCCTGAAAAAAAATAGTAACTTTTTGATAAAATGCCAGATAGATGCAAAAAACTGTCTAAAAAAACGGTTTTTTGGATTTTTCACGATGTTCCACCACCTAAAATTAAATTTAAGCAGCACCACGTGAAACAGCGTCAAAAAAATACAAAAAAAAGCATGGCCTTAAAAGTTGGCGTTAAAAGTTGGTAAAGCGTCCTAATGTAAATATTGATTGAAATATTCAATAATTTTTTTTGAGCGCCATTGGGAATAAAAAAATTCAAAAACAATTGAGCATACTTGTAACAGAAACATGCAACTCTGTGATTTTTTTCAAAACATTTGGTTGAAAATTGCGCCCAGAATCGAGAAAAAACGAACAATTACATTTTTGAGGTTAGGAGCTTCCAGAGACGACCTAGAGGTGTGAAAATCTAGCTGAAGGAGTCTTTCTATTTATACTTCCGACCTGCCAAACTAGAACCTCGATTGGTTCAAGGGCCGATTTGACCCCTTACCCGGCTATAGCCTTTACGTCTTAGATTTTCTGACAGGGCAAAGACATTGTAATCGTTTCCTTGAACAAATTGTCGAAATGAGTACCGAATCTTCCTATCGACTTTTTGTTAGGTATTAAATGCCCACCGACTAATACGATCTCACGAATGAAATTTCTCCGGATTAGCGGCCGTTCTATTTGGCCAGCGCACAAGTTGCGAACGACAAGATAATACTTTTACGTTTCACGTCTGCAATTTTTACTTTCCCATCGAGTGCGAGCCACCGACCTCGCGCGTAAACAATTAGATTTGCCGATAGATGTGGGATAACCGAGATAATGAGTATTAGGGTGCAATAAGCTCGTGGTGAATCAGGACCGAATTCAGGAAAGCAATACAAAATTAAAATATGGCAGAGACACTTACCCAAATACATATTCAGGCCTATGATGTATCATTTGACGTTATTTATAATAGTGACGTTATTCTTGTCCAATCAGGATTACCCTTTTCAATGTTATCATAGCTGAAAAAAATTCGATCAGATTAATTCCGATATAAAATTCCATGCTTTTTCAGAATATGGCCTTAGAATTTTTCAAAAATTGATTTTAAAAACGTTAATTCGCATATACTAGGTGTAATAGGATCATGGTACACCCCCTTTTCTCCTTTAGTTTTCAAGATAATTAATTTAAATTTTGGATATCCTATATACATACTAAGCGGCACTGTCTGACATACAAGTGATTTTTTTTCCACTTCCGGTTTCGCCGAAAGTGACACTAACTTTCGATTTTTTAAATGGAACACCCTGTATATTATTGCATTCTTGAATTCTGCATAATTTTCTGAATTCAACGATACCAAATAAGTGACATTTCAAACGTCAATATTTTTTAAAATTATAATTTCTAGTTTTCCATTTAAGTGAGCCATGACGGTTCCGATTTATTCTAAATGACCCATGTAATGCTACAAAAATCAAAATCCCGTCAAAAATACTAAATTATCTGATTTATGAGCAAATAGAGTTCATCAAATAATTTCTCTTAACTGTAATTTTGTTTGTATTTATCGCACGTATTAATACGACATAAGAATAAATTTCTTATTAATAATAATAATAAATGGTACTACGGTACCAATATGGTTCCATTTGAAAAAAATGGGTTCTGCTCCAAAAAACAATTTTGATGAACTTTATTTGTTCATAAATCACATAATTTAGTATTTTTGACGGGATTTTGATTTTTGTAGCATTACATGGGTCATTTACAATAAACCGGAAACATCATGGCCCACTTAAATGGAAAACTAAACATTAAAATTGTAAAAAATATTGATGTTTGAAATGTCACTTATTTGGTATCGTTGGATTCAGAAAATAATGTAGAATTCAAAAACGCAATGTACAGGGTATTCCATTTAAAAAATCGAAAGTTAGTGTCACTTACGGCGAAACCGGAAGTGGAAAAAAAATCACTTGTATGTCAGACAGTGCCGCTTATTATGTATATAGGATATCCCAAATTTCAATCAATTATCTTGAAAACTAAAGGAGAAAAGGGGGTGTACCATGATCCTGTTACACCCGGTATACGAATATGTATTTAATGTTTAATAGTTTTTTTCTCCAAATCTATACATTTTTGTAAAAAATTCTCAAGAACAAATATGTCTTGGAGTTTTTTGAACGATACTATTTTCAGGATTTTTATTTTATAAGACGATTTTTGATTGTTTTAAAAATCACAAAATCGAAATTTCCAAAAACGTTATTTAAAAAATCTGAAAAAAAAAAATTGAGACCTTTTTGCAATTGATTCTGACATTTTTATTGTTAGAACAATGTAGTAAAGTCCGTAGTTTTTGAGAAAAGCAAAAGAAAAGAAATTTTATACAAAACATATACATATTTGTTTCGGCCGCCACTTTGTTTTGCCAAAAAATTTTAAATATAATATAACGCCATTTACGTTAAATTTAGGTCTCGAAGACGCGATTTTTTTCTGATATACAACCCGGGGATTACCTGTGTCATAAAAAAAAGTCTAGATTTTTTTTGGTCGAATTGATGTGGTTATTATCCGCCATCGGAATTAGTCAAAAATAATATTTTTGGGAAATTCATTTGGTCGATTTAGTTGGTAGGTATTCATTTAGGATTTTTTGTTGCTCTATTTCGCACGTTTTTGAATCTTTTTGAGGGAGTTTTTCGGCTTTTCCGGAAGAACGGTGCGTCGCACGGGATTTTCGTCAACGCCATCGTTCTTCCAGCACCCGAATTGGTCTTGGTGAGTCATCTGGCAACCGTCGGATCGATTTAAATTTTTCGACAATTTCGAAAGGGGGTGGTCATATTTTTTTTATTTTTTTTTTCTTCGAAAAGTCGCCAAAAATTTCACCTGGACCAATTTGGGGGCGCTGAGTGCGGATCTGCCATCGTTTTTTTTTTTCGGGGCGCTTCGGCGACCCGATGTGCCGAGAAAATTATGTTTTTTTTGTGGGTTTCCCCGTTTACTGGAAAACTAAAGGTTCCTAAAACTTTCTCGTGGTCGAATTAGTCTATAAGAAGGGTTTCGGAATTTTCATTTGGTCGATTTAGTCGGTAGAAATTCTTATAGGATTTTTCACACCTTCTTTTGCCCTTTTGGGAGTCAGCCCTGTTTGAGTAGAAAGTTATTTTTGTCATATTTTTGTTTTGATTTTAACCCCATCACGACACAAGTCGACTCTTTACTTCAAAAAAAAAGTTTTGTTAATGGTTCTTTAAATAATCTTGGTGACAACGACCTGGACATAATTTTGTTCTCCGACAAAACAACCCTCACCGATTCGAATGAAACTGAGTAAGTTATTAAACACCAAAAAATATTGAATACTTTGACGTAAGCTGTAAGGTTTAAAAGTTGAAGGGATGATGCACTTGATAGTGTTGACCTTAAGTTGACATTGAAGTCGATGAGCAAGGTCAATCAAATGTGTATCTATAATCACTGATTTCGTGCACTGACTGTAATCTGTCTTCGAAATTGATCGGTTGTATTATTTTCCTAAAAAATTTGATCTGATGGGACAATTTTAGGAGGTGGTAAGGAGATAAGGAAAGGTAAACTGTCTCTCAAATTGTTAAATATTACTCCAGGCAGAAAGGCCTTGTAACGTGGGGTTCATTTTCAACAATTCTTGTAATAAATTGTTTATTTCGAACAGTTTTTGTCATAGTTACGCAAAGCACCATTTAGTTGGGACCCTAGATGTATACAGAACGCACTAACGTAGTATATTAAAAGTGCAATTTTTTTAATGGTTAGAATCAAACAGTAGTCGATGTGGCATGATATTTTTGGGACACGCCGTATAACAACTTGGTGGTAAAATAATCTAGAACTAAAAGTCTGTTCAATTGAGAAAGAAGGCCTATAAATATTTAGATAACGAACGTAAAGGCGTTGTCATACACGGTGGAGACTTTAACTGGAATATATTCGCTAGCGGGGTGGTGAATTATTTTTCAAAAAAATCCCGAGACACGTCAACTTTTAAATGTATTTACCTTCATTTTGCAAGTAATGTGGAAAATATAGCCCTTCAGGGGTGGCTGAAACAACCCTCGACATGAGTTTTTCAAATGCAACCCTATGGCTTGTGACCCCTCATTGTAAAGCTGGTGGAAAGAGGCATCCAACGCACTGATCAAATTTTAATTTTTAGTATGTTTGTAGGGTTGCATACAATTAAAACGTAATTTTATAGTTTAATTTATTTTTAACGCAACAATTTCGTACTCAGAATGTGTGTTGTTTAGTTTTGGAATGTAAACCTTACTTTTCATATGTCCCCACAAAAAAATTCCAAGCAATGTTTTGCCACAACTGATATTTGTTATTTTTTGCTAGTGTTTTTACACGGCCGCAAAGAGTAATTTAGTTTGTATGCTGTATTCAGAGTTTGAAACGAAGTGTTATTTCAAATTGGTGAACATGTCTTATTTAACTGAATCACTAAAAATCGAAATTTTGCTGATGATTGGATATGGTGATAGGGCGCGAACTCAATGCGAAGTTGTTCGCTTGTTTCGAGAAACGCATCCTGACTTGCCACCACTAAATCAAGGTACCATTAGTAAAATTGAGGCACAATATCGAGAGATAGGTCATGTCAGGAAAGTACCGAGTAAGAGGCAGGCTGTTGTTGATGACGACTCGAAGTTGAATTTGTTGCTTGCTCTAGAAGAAAATCCAATCACTCCAGCCCGTCAACTGGCCCGTGATAGTAATCTTAATCACAAAAGAGTTTTAAACATACTTAAATATGAGAAAAAACGCCCATATAAAATGCAAGCTGTTCAAGAGCTACTTGAAGATGATCCATATCGACGAGTGGAATTTTGCGATTTATTGATGACTTTTATTGATCAAAACCAGTTATCTTTAGAGTGGATAGTTTTCTCTGACGAGGCTACTTTTACATTAAATGGGCACGTAAATCGCCAAAATTGTCGTTACTGGGCTGAAGAGAACCCCCATTGGATGAGGGAACTTCATACTCAGCGCCCACAGAAAACTAATGTGTGGGCCGGAATAATACAAGATAGAATTGTAGGACCATTTTTCTTTGATGACACTCTTAATGGAGCAAGATACTTGCGTTTACTTGCAAGATACTCCAAGATACTTGCAAGATACTCCAGCACGAACTAATACCAGTGCTATGCCATTTATTTCCAAACCCCTTAAACCCTAACTTGACCGACGAGAGGTTATGGTTTCAGCAAGATGGGGCCCCACCACACTATGCTGCCATTGTTAGTCAGTATCTGGACAAATTTTTTTCCGGTAGGTGGATTGGGAGGCGAGGTAATATTGAGTGGCCAGCTAAGATCTCCAGATCTTACACCACTGGATTTATTTTTGTGGGGACATCTTAAAAGTAGGGTTTACATTCAGAAACCCAACAACATAGCAGATCTGCAGGAAAGGATAAGAGAGGAAATCGGAAAAATAACACCGCAAATGTTGCATAATGTAAGGGACGAAACCTACCACAGACTGGGATGCCGCCAACAAGTGAATGGTGCACATTTTGAACAACTGTTACGTTGAAAATAAATTTAATTTTTAAATTGTTTTAATTGTATGCAACCC
This sequence comes from Aromia moschata, assembly GCA_029963805.1. NCBI lineage: Eukaryota > Metazoa > Arthropoda > Insecta > Coleoptera > Cerambycidae > Aromia > Aromia moschata. Next base: position 15,380 of record JAPWTK010001106.1, read on the forward strand.
TACAAACATACTAAAAATTAAAATTTGATCAGTGCGTTGGATTCCTCTTTCCACCAGCTTTACAATGAGGGGTCACAAGCCATAGGGTTGCATTTGAAAAAAATCATGTCGAGGGTGGTTTCAGCCATCCCCTGAAGGGCTATATTTTTCACATTACCTGCAAAATGTAGGTAAATACATTTAAAAGTTGACCTGTCTCGGGATTTTTTTAAAAATCATACACCACCACGCTAGCGAATATATTCCAGTTAAAGTCTCCACCGTGTATAGGGTATTCAGAGTGGAAAAAAAGTCAACCGATAAATGCCGATGATTCGGTAAATTGCCAGGCGATACCTGTGGTATTAGCCGGTCGCTATGCGCCATTATTTCGTGAATGGGTGTCGAGACTGTCGAGTTGTTGACACTGACTCAGCGCATTCTCGGTTGGTGGTTTATTTGTTTATTTATTGCAATCGCCTGTTTACTTATTATTTTTAAAACGTTTAAAGATCATATTCATACACATTGATTTTAGCCGTCTATTCATAAACTGCCCTCGATACAACGCATCAATGTTGAGAGTTTGTTTATTATGATATAAGAGATATTTTAGAGAAATTTAAAATTTAGAACATAAACGTTATGCCCAATTCAAATGCCCAATTCAGATTTATCTCATCTGAGTTTTTGAGATATTTCGGAAAAGTAAAAAGTTTAAAAATTTGTACGTAAACTGTTAAAACAAGCTAATTTAAGATCAAACAAATATTTTATTAAATAAATCCACAGGCGACTTTCGTACAATCCGTATATCGAGGTGTCTCCACCCCTATCGTCTGACTGCCCTCACATCTGCGAGCATTCATATTCACTTAAGTCTATTCCATAAAAACTAAACTAATAAAAATAAACATATCGGGACCATGCGGCCGTCCGTCGGTGTCGTAGGTTCTTGAGGGCATAATTTACTGGGTAAGGGTCTCGGGTTACGTAAACAATGTCGGAGACGGCACAACCCAATTCCGTCGATCGCTCACACTAATGTAAGGTAACGTAAGGAATATTTTAAAAGTAGCGAAAAATTGCACTGCCATCGGTTTTATTTGTTATAGACAATTTAAGGTTAACAATGAAGTTTTATTTTCACATTTTGTTTTCATAGGTGCTATAGGTAGTGAGTTTTTCCTGAAACGGGTTAGAGAAATAAATTTTTGTGAAAGGTAAAACATTTTTACTTACCTTCGGTCAAAATTAAGGCAAGAAAAATTATCTGTTAACGATGCTAAGCGTCGAGACGCCCCTAAACATGTTTTTCAGCAACATACCTTTTTTTTACTTTACCATTATAAACGTATATTAATTATGACTTCTTTTTATATTTAACATTTTTTTTGGTATCTTGAATATTTAAAAAGTTATGGGCGATTTATTATTGAGTGCCCTGTTAGTTTTTCTCGTCTTCTAAGTATCCAAAAAAAACGAATATTGTTTATCCGCCCTGTATAATCGAACCATTCTTTTTTTGTGGCAGCATAATTCCAGACCTTAATGTCAGTAACAAATAGTTTTTGTTTAAATTAACTCCGATATTTAAATTCACATCACATTCTCTCAATACTCACAATCCAATACTCTTAGATTTTTTAATGTACACGTCAGTTTCGCCGGCTGCTTTTAGCGGTTGAAAATTATGTCTCACTTTTGTAACACTGTCGCTTATAAGCAAGATGATGTTGAACTTCGTCTAAAAATCTATTACAGTTCATACAAAAATCTGTTACATTGAGCCTAACCATCCCATGGTCCATATGACAATATAACGCCAATGATCCCTTGACACCAAGGAATGATAGAACCAGAACCAAGGAATGATCCCTCCCATTGAGGCCAATGATCCCATTGACGCCAATGATCCCGTTGACCTAAGTGATCCCATTGACTCGAATGGTCACATGACTTCAATATTCTCACTGACTACAATCATTTAATGATCCCAACGATCCCAGTGACCGTAATAATCTCATGACCTCAGTGGTCTTATTGACGCCAATTATCTCCTGGACTTCCATAACTCCAGTGATCCCAACGACAACTTTAATCCCATTGATCGATCTCACTGACCCAATGGACTGAGGAATTTAAACCAAAGTGAGACTGTCACCGTAGCGCCCGATGTAGCAGCACTGCGGAGACGGGACTTGGACGGGCGATAGATTATCATGTAATGCACCTTCAGTACAAGTTTGCACTTGTTAGTCATTTGTTTGTTCTTTGTGACTTTTCGACCGTTCTTTATGACCGACTTCGTGAACCGTTTTTTTCTAGTGCGTTTTAAAAATGAGTGACATTAATTTTGAGCAACGGTGTGCTATCAGGTTTTGCTTCAGACTTGAACACAGCACAACGGATGCTTTTGCAAAACTTCAAAATGCCTACAGAGGCAGTATTTTCTCAAGAACCCAGGTTTTTCGGTGGTTTAAGGCATACTCAGAAGGAAGAGAGTCGATTGAAGATGAACCACGCAGCGGAACGCCTTCATCTTCAAGAACCGATGAAAATGTCGATAGAATACGGGACTTGTGCGTTCAGTTCGTCGGTTGAGGACAAGAATGATCGGGGATGAGTTAAATTTGAATCACACCAATCTTCATCCGATTTTAACTAACGAATTGGGGATGAGAAAAATCTGCGCGAAAATGGTTCCAAAAACCTTTCGCAGGAACAAAAGGATATCAGGAGAGAAAGGTGTCTGGACTTTGGAATCGATTGAAAATGATCCCCATTTCATGGAACGTGTCATTACTGGTGATGAGACTTGGGTGGAAGATATAAAACCATGATTTTGGAACTGGGATAACTGAAATCTTTAAATTGGGGTTTTCTGTTAAAAATCCAAGACGTTGCGTATATGTAACATTTCATTTTCTGTTTCGAAATTTTAAAACTCCAACCGCTATTGCTCCAAACATCTTCGGTATAGACAATCCTTGTACGGTTTCCATCTAAAGCTCGGGAACGTACTGATTAACCGGCATATATTAAAAAAAAAGCTGTATTACCAGCGGATCATTAAACTAAGAAATATGTTCGGGTATTCCGTCTCGTCGCAACCGAAATTGTGACTAACTGTTTACGAATTAAAAATCGAAAAGAATAGAATATTATTTATTCTAAGGCTTAAAATATCTTAGTTGGACAGCCCGTCGAGGATAATAACCTGTTGTATATCCCGGTTAACATAATGGAAAGATTAATTAATGAACGTATCGGTCGGTAAATACCAGTTCTAGTTCCATTACTTTTTTATAGGCTACGAGTCGATTGTGTAGCCCATCTCTAGTCGGGTACGAATTCGGATCCGAGATCCGATGAGCACAGTGGTACCAAATCAGAGAAGCGTGTGATTTAAAATGCTGCCTCTGAAAAAAGGAACTTTTTGTTTCACCTTTGATCCTGATCACGTCATCAGAACAAAGAAGCAAGCTACCTGTTTCCTTTTTTTAAGTTCTTTAAATTTTTATGAATATTTGGTATAAGTTTAGTAAAATACACAATTGCAGTACCTACAAAATAAACTTTTGACCGCTTATACAGCTGTGGCTAATAATGCCTACGAGGTGTGCAAATTAAGAAATGAGACTGATTTTTTTAAATTCTTTTATTCGAATAGAATTACAATTTAGTATTGCCTCCGTCAAAATGACTTCCTTGGGAAGCCACACAGCGCTGGAGACTGTTCTTCCATTCCTCATAGCAGTGCTGGAACGCTTATACTTGAATAGCCTTCAGCTTTTCGGTTACAGCCGTTTGAATGTTTTCTATGGTCCCAAAATGACGTCCCTTGAGGTGATTTTTTTAATCTCGGGAAGAGAAAATAGTCACAACGACTCAATTCAGTCGAATAAGGGGCTGAGGAGCCACAGGAATGTTTTTACTGGCTAAAAACTCGTTTACTGAAATGGCTGTGTGGCAAGGCGCATTGTCCAGTTCTTGATTTTGATCTCATACGCATTTTGGAACTTTTTGCAACTTTTTCGAAGTTTTTCAAGAACCTCTCTGTAAAAGTATTGATTTACTGTTTCGTCTGGAGGCACAAACTCTTTGTGAACAATTCCCTGGCTATCAAAAAAGAAAATCGGCGTTTTCTTTCTGATGTCCTTTTGTTCCTACGAAACATTTTTTGGGTGAGAAAAATCTGTGCAAAAACGGTCCCAAAAAACCTTTCGTAAGAACAAGAGGACATCAGGGGAGAAAGGTGTCCTGACTTATTGCAACCTACTGAAAATGATCCCCATTTTATGAAACGTGTCATTACTGGTGATGAGACTTTGGTGTATGAGTATGACCCAGAAACCAAGCCCCAAAGCATGAAATGGTACACTTCAAGCTCTACAAGACCCAAAAAAGCAAGAATGAGCAAGTCAAAGAATTGGGAATTGTCCACAAAGAGTTTGTGCCTCCAGGCCAAACAGTAAATCACCACTTTTACTGATAGGTTCCACCAAACATAGAATAATAAACATTCCTGTGGCTCCCCAGCCTCTTTATTCGCCTGACTTGAGTCGTTGTGACTTTTTTTCTTCCCAAGATTGAAAAATCACCTCAAGGGATATCATTTTGGGACCATAGAAAACATTCAAACGGCTGTAATCGCCCAGCTGAAGGCTATTCCAGGATATATGTTCCGGCACTGCTATGAGGAATGGAAGAACCGTCTCCAGCGCTGTGTGGCTTCACAAGAAAGTTATTTTGAAGGAGACAATACTGAATTGTAATTTTATTGGAATAAAAAAAATAAAAAATCAGTCTCATTACTTAATTTACACACCTCGTAAGCTATTACGTCTCTTACATCAAAACAGATACTGTTTTATTTCGTTCTAATCAATCTTGCTTGCCATTTCAATTAGTAAACCTAGCGAAAAATTTTAGTACTACTTCATTTGTTTCTTTTGATCATTTTTTTTCTTTGGGTATAATAGAAAGGGTATGCTTTAGGACCACTGCGCGACGATATGGATCTACCAACCAAAACATTTCCTCCGTGTGGCGGTACAATGATCTTAGGCGTTCAATACGTCGGAGTTAAGAAACTAGTTATGCAATCGGCTGGCTGTAAATTAAATTCTTCGTAGTTGTGAACAATCGAAAGTGAACAATATAGTACAGCACCTACATAAGATAATATAATCGCGATGGAATAGTTGTTTATGCAACAAGTGTGCAAAGTTACTCTTTTCTGACAAGTGGGTTTTTTAGCCAAAAAATGCTGCTGAAATTAAATAAATCATCCTGGAGTGGGCACTGGAACCTCGGCATAGAAACAAAAAACGTTTTTCACGAAACCCAGAACTACTATACTTTTCTCGACGCGCGTTTCGCCAACTAAGTTGGCATCCTCAGGAGAATATTAAAACTAAATTCTAACCTAAGCACTTGCTCTATTTATACTTAATCTGTCATCATGGTTCACCGAACCGTAACATCTGTCTTTGTTTATCAGGGCAAACAGTGGACTGTTGGGTATTAGACCATTGTCCTTATTCATACTACTGTTACATTTAATGATTTCTAAACTTTCAAAAGCATCCAACAACACAAGATTTTCCGTTCTGCCATATTTTAAATGCCATGTGTTCTTTAAATCTAGTCAAAATAGATCTTTTTGTTTGCCCAATATACTTTTGATCACAATATTTACAACTTATTTCGTATATTCCTGAGTTTTTGTTATTGTCGATTTTATCTTTGGGGTTGCCTAAAAGCGTCTGTAGTTTATTTTTAGAATTATAAACCATATTAATATTTTGAAAAAACTTTATCTAGTCCGCGGGTGAATTTAGGTTCATATGGTAACGAAACAAATTTCGAATTGTCAGTATCTCTACGAAAGTCGTGGAATTGTACAGGGATCTCTTAAATTTTTGATTCCTTATTAAAGTATCTGTGGAGGTAAATGGACTGAGGAACCGTTATTCTTAGCTATTCTCAGTTAATGAAATTTTTCTCATGTTCGAATATTTCTTTACTGAGGGGGAAACTTAACAAACGGTATTAGAAAATGAAAACTTGCCACTTTATGTTGAAAAGGATAGTGTGAATCGTTGAGGATATATCTAAGAGTCGCGGTTTCTTTCCTATATAGGTACATCAAACTTATTTTCACTATTTCTAATAAATAATACATCTAAAAATGGTAGCTGTTCATTGTGATCCATTTCATATGTAAATTTTATGGTAGGGAAACGGTTATTTAATTTAGCAACAAAGTTATCTAAACTAATTGCTTTTGTAGCAAATACCGCGGATATGTCGTTCACATACTTAACCCAGACTTTAAGGAAATACTCGAATTTATGTTTTGCTTCTGTCTCTTTACTCATAAAAATATTTGCAATGAAATGTGACAAGTAGTTACACATTGCCGTGCCCTCATGTTGTTGAAAGTATTCACCATTTTTATGCATTTATTTTATCTATATTTTTTATGCATTTTAGAAGGGAATCACGAACCCCAAATGCCAGTACTCCACAGATTAAACTGATCTTCCAGTCATATTATACTGACGCTTTGATTTTTCTGGCAATTAGAAATTTAGGTTTCGCCTCGTCCAAACACCATTCGTTCTCGATTACCAAAGCAGCATTTCGCGCATTAGTTGCACAAACTATTTTGTTTGAATAATGATAATAATAATAGGGTGCTCAGTGACTTTTAACTGTTTTGTATATTGCTTTCATTTCAGCAGAGTGATTTTCAACGAATCAGTATTACACTAAAATCCAAACTGCTTGGTATTAAGACATTTCTGCGCTATAGTATATGTAGGTACTTTTACTATCCCATTCATGGCCGTTTACGCCTTTTGAGTTGCAAAAGGCCTTTCATATGCTGCTGGATAAAGAAATAATATTCGCGCTGTTACCCGCAACCTTATTTGGCACCGTATCATTAATAATATAATTAACACTTAATATTGCTCGGATACTATTAGCTTACACGGCTCGTGTAATTAATAGAAATTGATAGTTTAATATCTAATATGTAGAGTTGGCTGAAATGTACCGCGGGACATTGGCGTATGCATCATAATATAATACAAATATACTACGTACAAAAAGTACCAGGAAATTGTAAAAAAAAGCACATAATTTGTTATATATTTATCAAAATTTATTTTGTCCCCTTCAAAGTAGGCTCCATCGAGTGCAATACAGCTATGCCAACGTGTAACCCAATTCTCCGTACACCGCTCATAGGCCGCCGAAGGTATCGCCTTCAGCTCCTTCAGCAAATTTTGTTTGATGGCCTCCATCGTTTCAAAGCTGCGACCCTCTAGTGGCAATTTTAGTTTTGGAAATAAAAAAAATCACACGGAGTGGTTCGGTGAATACGGTGGTTGGTCGATTGTATTTATTGAGTTTTTGGCCTTATATTCGGTCACAATCGTACCTCGGTGAGATGACGCTTTCTCGTGTTGCAAAATCCAAGAATTTTCCTTCCACAATTCCGGCCATTTCCGACCGATACTTTCGCGCAAACGCCTCAAAATGCCGAGATAATACTCCTTATTAACCGTCTATCCTTCCGGATTGGTATGGTACAAGGTATAATAAAAAATTTTTTTTCTTTTCCTCCTCTACTTTCGGAATTTGGCCCGTTTTTCGTGAAGAGAGTCCCATGTTTCGTCCTACGACTGTGTTTTGGACATCAGCCCCATAAACCTTTTTGAAAAATTCAGCTTTCGGTTTGCAGACGCGACAGATATCACTCAAAAAAACCTAAAATTGATTTTTTTGTTGTGCCACCCCTTTGGGCCACCCCTATCACGAAAGGCCTTTTAGGTTTGTCAGCGGGGGTCGGCGCGGCGGCGCGATTCTGGCCCGTTTGAACTCCTTATACCACTCTCGGTGGCCGAAAATTAACATTTTCAATGCATCGGCAAACAAAATTCGTTTGCGGGAAAAAATTAAAAAAACGTTGTTCCACTATTTTTTGTATTGTACAATTTGCCGAGCACACTTGAGGTCGTTTATTACTAACAGCTGCTGTAAACACACTGAGTGACAGATCGCGCTCTAAACAGGCTTGGTAATTAAGGAAGGGGCTACCAACCTGTTCATGGCTTCGTCTCCGTAAGTCAACTGAAGCATTTTGATCGTCTTAGTAGGGGTTTCGCCGAGTTTGACACAAAACTTGATATTGTATCGCTGTTCGAGATTTTGCTGCATCTTGATCCTTGACACATTATTTCAAACAAAGTCCAAAGTCCAGAAACCAAATTTTTCTGCTGTAGAGACTCCCCCATTGACCCATTTTTTTTAAATGTAACATCCTGTATAATTTTCGTAAAACGAACTTGCCATTTTTTTATGAATACAGTTTGCGGGCTTATATCTGCTTACACAACCACAAAAAATTGGCCCGGGGGTCCGACTATCTCTACTATATGTTCTTGGTGTCGCTGAATCCGGATCCGTAATTAGTTTAACCCCATCACGTCAGGGTTTTGCCATAACCTCAAAAAAAGACATAATTTAGACTATTAAGCCATTGCTTTATTAAGGATTAGTATTCTGAACGCTTATAACCCTATGACTGAAACTAGAGACCCAAAACCTATGATGTTAAGTCCCGTAAACCCATCGAATTCGGATTCAGCGACCCTAAAAACATATAGTAGACATAGTCGGACCCCCGGGCTAAAAATTGTTTTTTGTGTGGTTGTGTTATTTTTCAGATAACTTCGAAACATGTTGCAAAACATATTCGCGTCTAAACATATTGAGACTCAAAATCTGTCAGATATAACTCCGTACTGTTTTATATCGCTTTATTCAGAAGAATTGAAGATTTCTTTTATGAAAACGGATAAGTGATTTTTTTATCTGTATGCAACATTATGTAAGTAATGCTATATTTAAAAACTATACAAAAACACAGTAGAATCGTTTTTAGAAGATAATTTGGTGTCGCTTTTTGTACTGTTAATAGAGGCGTTTAATAAATATAATCCCATGGATATTTCTTACGTCTCATTCTATTATACACTAATATTTCTGATGTGTATCTTTCTCACTTATAACTCTTAAGTCTTCTTCCGCTCATCTCCTCATACCAGAAAGAAAAAGCCGGGTTTATGACCACCAGCTAAAGGCGCTAAATTGTCTATTTATATTTGTTATACAGCGTGTAATGGATAAAACTAAACTCAAATAAAACCAAGATATGTCAATTCAACACAAAAAAATATTAGCAGCTGTGAGATTATAGTTTTCGCTTTCGTGTCTTAATCACTTCCACGTTCACACGTTGTGGAGTGGAAGTATAGTACGACGGAAAATTTTCAAAAAAATTCATTGCTTAAATAGGCCTGTAGTCAGCAGCAGTTTGTTCTGAGGTCTGCAGGTTCGCGCAACTTCCAAACAAAATATCTACCGTATAATAAAAACAGTTCATATGAGATAATATACATATGTACATATTTGTCGTTACAAGATTTAACTTAGGAATTTTAGTATCTCCTGGATATTTTGGTTACTTTTGAGCAAAAAATCGAATTTTCCAAGGAATCTGAATCTGGTGTCGAGATTATTATACAGGATGTTGTTAAAAAGGTATTCCCAAAAAAAGAAACTTGAACTTGAAAAATTATTGAAGTCAAATTTTAGCGCAGGGTGTTATAGGGATTTACAATAGGTGCTATAAAAATATCTGTCCCATCCGAATTCCGGTTTCACCAGAAGTGTGTTTTTTGTTCATTTCGTCTTCCGGAATCTGCAGATAGGAGGTGTGTAAATCAAGTAATGAGACTGATTTTTTAAATATTTTTTATTCGAATAGAATTAAAATTTAGTAAAGAATATCTCCTTCAAAATAACTTCCTTGGGTTGGTAACAGCCACACAGCGCTGGAGACGGTTTTTCCATTCCTCATAACAATGCTGGAACTCATATACTGGAATAGTCTTCAGCTGGTCGGTTACAGCCATTTGACCGGCTGTGTGACAAGGCGCATTGTCGTGATGCAACATCCAATTGTTCTTGATGTTTGGTCTCACACGCATGACCCTTTTTCGAAGTTTTTCAAGAACCTCTCTGTAAAAGTGTTGGTTTACTCTTTGGCCTATAGGCACAAACTCTTTGTGGACAATTTGCTGGCTATCAAAAAAGCAAATCAACATGCATTTGATTTTCGACTTGCTCATTCTTCCTTTTTGGGTCTTGGAGAGCTTGAATTGAGCTACTCCCTGATTTGGCGCTTGGTTTCCGGATAGTATTCAGACACTCAGATCGTTTTCTATCGATTCCAAAAAGTCAAGACAACTTTCTCTCCTGATGTCCTTTTGCTCTTACAAAAGGTATTTTGGAACCATTTCTGCGCAGATTTTTCTCATCCCAAAATCGTTAGTCAAAATCTGATGAACAGTGGTGTGATTCAAATTTAACTCTTCCCCGATCATTCTAGTCGTCAACTGACGATCTGAACGCACAAGATCCCGTATTCTATCGACATTTTCATCAGTTCTTGAAGATGAAGGCCTTTCGCTGCGGGGTTCATCTTCGACTCTCTTCCTCCTGAGAATGCTTTAAACCATCGAAAAACCTATGCTCTTGAAAAAACACTGTCTCTGAAGGCGTGTTGAAGTTTTGCAAAAGGATCCGTTGCGCTGTATCCAAGTCTGAAGCAAAACCTGATAGCACACCGTTGCTCAAAATTAATGTCACTCATTTTTAAAACGCACTAGAAAAAAAATGGTTTACGAAAACAGTCACAAAGAACAAACAAATAACTCTAACAAGTTTAAACTTGTACTGTTAACCTACCGCCCTTCCAAGTCCCGTCTCCACAGTGTTGCTATACGGGGCGCTACGTTGCCAGTCTCATTACTTAACTTAGACACCTCGTATATAATTTTGTATAGTTATCTTTATATAAACTTAACGGATATATGCTTCCGACGTCTGGTTTCGCAGGAAGTAGTTATGCTTTAATATATGTTTTGAGACACCTGGTAAGTTATCCATTTTTTCCACGTTATCCATTCAAAAACCTGATGAATAATTTTACTTTCACAGTGAAACTGCCACTTCCCGAAGTCACTTCCGGAAGTTGTATATCACAAAGGACAATTTTATAATACCCCTTGTATATCCTTTAATAATAGTGATTCTATAAATATTTATCATATGATTTTCTATTATTGGTGCTCTTATTGACATTTTTTTCTCCACTCCAAACGTCCACATTGTTTTACTGCTTTTATATTTTTTAAATGTTATACATTTTCAAAACATATATTTTATTGTATTCCATTTTAAAAGTCGTGTCTTTATTTAAACGATTTTAAGCATATTTACATACTTGTTTCTCTCATTTCTAAATACTTTTTTCTTGGCAGAAAAACCAAAACTGAAACACCCAAATTTCTGAAAACGAAAGCAAATCAAGTCAAAATTTCTTTACCAACTTTATCAAAGTTATTTTACCACCATTAAATTAAAAACGAAATTAGAAAAAAAAAACGTTGAATAATAAATAAGGTTTAACTTGTATGTAGTTCCAAATCAAATGTTTTTTGGTATTTGGCTATAAATTGTCATTGATGAAATACTACTTTACTATTTTATATTTCTGTCCTATTTCGCAATTCATATTGTGTAAATCTTGGTAGGTATAACGGACCTTGTTATAGATTGATGTAACATTTTGAAATAATAGAGTGCGTTTATTATATCGGCCGTGCCAAGGCGACTTGATAGAACGGTCTTGACACGGTAAGAATTCGAACAGTTCTAAGGACGTTTCAAATATCGAACGGGACGCCAACGATTTTTTTTACAGAATGTAATTTTGTGTGTCGAAAAAATGTGATTTATTTATTCCGCTTGAACATTTTATGGGACAAATAATAATTTATATTTATTCTAACTTAATATACGAGTGCAATGTGGACCATTAAGATTCTGTACATTCCTGTAATTTGTCTACTTATTATTCAATTGTAACGATTTTGGTGTCAAAATGTAGGGTACAAAATAGGTAGGGTATTTTTGGACAGAGTGACACAAATTATTTAAATTATACAAAACAAACAATGACGTCACTGTCTTCAGCATTACGCGAAAGAAATCGATTATATTGAACTGTGTCTACAGTTACTAATCAAATTTCCAGAAAATTTGCAAGCTCCTGATTATTTAGACGCTTTATTCACGTTTTAGATCAACAATGGCCGTAACCTAGTTTTAAAGGAGGGAGGAGGGGGTTACGGGTGTCTGCACGTTTGATGGTCGAAATTTTATGTTTCAGAGAAATATCAAAATTTCTTTCAAAATCACTTAATTGACGATAATTTTGGTTTTATCAGATTTTAGGCATCGAAATGTTTAATACTGAAATGTAAACTCAGGACTGGCAAGAATGTATTTTTGTATAGTAAAAATTGATTCAAAATTTGCACCTTTTTTACATAAAAATCACAAACAACACCAAGATGACGTGGAGATTTTTTTTATTGAAAAATCATTCCTTTGTTATCTTGTACATGCTTCATCATCTTATGTAAAAAATTCAAATAAGCTTCTTAACCAATATCAGGTGTTGCTGTTTTTAATTTAAATGAGTATATTTGAGTAAGAAATTTCAACGTTATATTGGTATTTGTTTTGATTTTCATGTAAAAAAGTGTATATTTTGAATCAGTTTTTGCTAAATATAGTTTAAACATGTCTGTTTAAACTGTCCATAGTTTAAACATGTCTTCAAAAGATCATACGTTAGTTAAAAAATAATTACTTTTTGTATTAAACATTTTGTGAGTTTTTGTGTGTCCTTTTAAATTTCGTTTTTCGTGATTGACACTACCACACATAAATACCACTAATTCTTTTAATAACTCTCTCTAGCATGTTTATTTGATTATTCACTATTGTATTATGATGCTATGCAATAATAATGACCTGAGTCCGACTCTGTTTCGACTCGCCAGAACTTTATACGCAGTATCAGCGAACTGTTCTGTCTTGTTTCGCTGTTGTTATATCAACATAATAGTCCTATTAGATATTTTAAAATTGTTTCACAGCTGTTCAAAGTAAAAGTCGAGCTGAAAAAAGATAACAGTAAACAATATTTTACGCAACACAGTCTGAAAATGAAATTGGCTTATATTAATTGATTGTGCATCATTGCATATTTATAAATATAGGGTTTTTATAAGGTAAAATTATTTTTTTAATTTATAAGACCTATTATGCATAGTTACAGTTACATCTGGTAACGTCTAAATTTTCGCTAAGAAGAATATGTATTTAATATCCACCTATTTTTTTTTTTAAGAGAGGGAAAAATCTTTCAGACACCGCTATCTTGGAAGATGTTGGTCGGTAGTGTGGGATTTCCACCCACTAAAAAACCTCCTCTCCCCTTTCCCCGTAAGTGATACGGGGAAGACTGGATCAGAACCGCGTTAGCATTACTTCAATCCAGTCCGTGTTGCGTCTCACGACGCCTGCTCCGAATTACTGGTCCCTTTCAGCGGTTTTTTCTTTCAAAAGGCGCTGCGCATAGGCTGCGACAGCTGACCAGTTATCGTCTTGTTTGAGCCTGGCGCCTATTATTTCTTCGGTGCTGCTCCTGTAGTCCTTCCACCAATCACACTCGAAGAATGTGTGTTCGGCGTCGTCAATTTTGTCAATATCCACCTATGTACGCAGTATCGTAACTCATACTGTAGACAAATTTAAATGGCCTGGACATTCAGCATTTAAAAATCGATATTGCCATTTAAAAACTTTTAGTTTTTGAGTTTTGGCCAAGAAAGTCGGTGGTTGGAGCCACTGTGGCCGCGGCGCGAACAGATTGATAACGCGCAGCGCGTCTCTTTTGCGGCAGAAGCGGTGGCAGGGCAATTAAGCCGAAACACGCCGTTAACATACGTATTTTAAATGGTATTTATAGTCGGAATGCCTAGAAAAGCAAACAAATAGAGATTTCACATGGAGATACAATGGAATTCGTGAGCGAAGACTGGCTCATGTCCGTTACTTGTCAGAGGAGTGAACTCTCGATGGAGACGCGTGGTGACCCAAGTCCGCGCGGATGATGCTACTCTGACTCGCCGCGGTCGCCGCCGCCGCCGACGCGGGGACGTGGCCGAAGGGTCCGCCGGCGAGGCCTGTAAAGAACAATGTTAAAAAAGTGCCGTTTTTACCCCCGAAACACACCTAAAAAACCCATTGGAGTCGATAGATTTTGAGCCACTGAACTTGGCTCTGCTGTAAGAAAGTTTTAAATTTGTAAAAAACGACTAGTTTTTCACAAAACAATGAGTGCATATTTTTTTGCAACACACATTGTTTACACAATAATTTAAAAAAAATCTTACATATACGCGCCCTAACAACTATATGTTCGGATAAATGCATTTAAAAAAAAATATATGTCAAGCAAAAATTTACAACCAGGCTTTAAAAACCTAAAATATGTAAAATTACATACATTTGCAAGATAATATTATGCTAAAATTATTATTAGCTTGGTTTTGTTATTAATTTATGACCAAAAATATAAAAATCTGCTAAAAATGCTGACAACTAAATGTTCGGAAAATCGAGAAACCTGCGCTAAAAAATAAATAAAAATTTGTCGTTGCCGCGGTAATTTCACAATTAGATGTGGCAGTCATAGGTGATTTCTGGTAGTTTTTGTGTTTATGTTCATTATTTTTAAATAAAAATGGGCCGTGGACTGATCAAAAATTGAGTTGTGCTTTGCAAAGTCTACTGTTGGGGACGTATTAAAGCATTACCGCGAGACTGGAAATTTGGATGTAAAAGGTAAAAGTCCTGGAAGACCCAGACTTGCTACTGAAAGGAGCCTAAAGTTGTTGGTGAAAATTTGCAAAAAAAAGTCGACGGAACACCTTAATGGATATAACAGCGCAATGCAACTCTGAAACAGGAGAAAGGCTATCTCGCGAATGTTGCAGAAAATGCATTCATCAGTCTGGGCTCAGTTTTTATAAGGTATTACTATTTTATTTTTCTAATTTTTTATTTTTCAATTTTCGTAAATGATCGTAGGCTAAAGAAAAGCCTTTATTAACTGAGGCACAAAAAAATCGACTGAATTGGGCCAAATCGAAGATATCGTGGACTATAGAAGACTGGTCAAAAGTAATTTTCAGTGACGAGTCCAAATTTGATGTCTGCGTAGGCGGTCATAGAAAAAGAGTAATAAGAACAAAAAGTGAAGCCTTTCTTAAGGAGTGCCTTAAACGAATCGTAAAATTCCCGAAGGATGTCATGATTTGGGGATGTGTGTCCGCTATAGGTTTGGAACAGTATAAGGTCATAGAGGGTACCGTCAACGCTGACAAATAGTATTTACAAATACTTACGAATAGCCTATGACTGTTCAGGATATGTACCTAGAAAATAATTTCATATTCCAACAAGACGGCGCAGCTTCCCATACTGCAAAAAAGACGAAAAAGTGGTTCGGGGAACAGCATATTAAAGTCCTATCATGGCCATCAAAAGCCCCGACCTAAATGTCATTGAAACATTGTGGTATAAGATTAAAATAGTTTTGAGAGATGATCCTCAAAGAACGGTCTCTACTTTAACGGAAAAAATCGGCGAAATTTGGGACACCTTTTCACCAGAACTTTGTCGAGGCTTGTATGAAACAATGCCTGCAAGAATTCGGGCCGTAATTAAGGCAAACGGTGACGTAACGCCTTATTAATACTTAAAATATTTTTTTCCGAACATTTAGTTGCCTGTTACTTTGGTACATTTTATTTGTTTTAAGTTGTGACATTGTTAATTTGTTTTTTTTGAAAACATTAGACGTTTTCAACAATTGGCAGGTGTCAAATAGCTGTCAACTAGCTATAAGTCATAATTAAAAATAAAGAAAAACTCATTTAAAATTTTGTTTTTGAGATCCCTTAATAAAGAGACATCAAAAAAAAACGTCAACTCTGACTATGAACGAGAGAGATGGAAATAGCGGTCATGTCTAAGCTTTTCGGTTATGTCAAACTTTTGACAAGTGTCACAATTTGTAAAATAAACAATGGCTGTTATACGATGTGACAGTCTTGACAAGTAAATAAGGTTATAAATTCAATTAAGACTATAAACGTTTTCTTTTTCTCGGACAACTTTGATGACGTTTCTTTTGGATGTCTCATTATAAATCTGAATATCAAACTGACCATTATGACATTTGGCAGCTGACAACCAGCTGTCAACTAGCTGTCAAATCATCAAGTATAATAAAAAATGGAAATTAATGTAAAATTATGATTTTGAGGTTGTTGAATGTAAATCTGATATAAAACTGAAGATTCTGACATTTGGCAACTGTCAACTACTTGTCAAATATTAGACGTAAAATATCTGAAGAAATGACGTTTTTGAAGTAATTCAAATAAGATCTAATCATAAATTGACGATTTTATTACTTATAAATATAACGATAAATTAAAATATTAGATTTAGTATCTAATTCACTGATTCCATCAGTGCTAAAAGAAACATTTTATTTTCAGTTTAACCACAAGAAAAACAGTTCACCAAAAGCTTCAGCAGATTCCATAGGGGAACAAGTTATACCTTCTTCAGTGGCGACTGATTTCATCACAGGTAGGTGACTTTTTTCCATTTTCCATTTAAGTTGTAACAAATTGGATGCACTATGAAGATGCAGGCCAAAAGACTAAAATTTATACACTTCCTTCCCCCATCAGGAGGGTGGAAGGCAAGGTGAAGGACCTTTTTTGTCCTCGTAATTGTTGACAATTTCGCTAATTTATAGTTTTCGTGATTCTCCTTCAGTTCTTGAAATAATTAAGAAAATACTGTTTTACGGATCAAGTTTGAACCTGCAGAATACTCCTTAAAACGATCACAACGTAAATACGCTGGACACAGAAATTAAGGGATATAAAACAAATCACAAATGTTTAGGTTTTTCAAAGAGCTGTAACTTTGGGAAAAATGGGCGCAGAGAGAGAGAAAAAAAGGAAATTGAAGCTCCAAGTTTTTAATTTTTGATTCTTGAGTTTAAAATTTTCAGTTTCAAGTTTCAATTTTCAAAATTAAAGTTTCAGTTTCAGGTTTCTAGTTTCAAGTTTCAATTAAAAGTTTCAAGTTTCAAAATCAGCAGTTTTTGAGTAATCGTAAAGAAAAAACATCGAAAATATTTTTTCGAAATTTTTGCTTGTCTTTTAAAAGGTCCACGGACTTGAAGAGAAAGATCTCAGATACTTTTTTTTCCGTAGTTTCATCATATATTTCTTTTAGATGATGTAATTCTCTTTACTTTAACATATTTTCGAACCCTTGTACTTGTTCGAACTTTCGTATGAAGTTATCACCGTTCAAAACAAAGAAGTCATTTTTGACTTTCGTAATCAGTCACAGAAAATTAAAGTAGGGTTTTGAAAACTGCAAAGCATCTTTTACAAGTTGGAGTAATTGGTTTTTGATAAAAAAAATCGAAGCGAAATTGATTAAATTACATAAGACTGATAGGATAAAAGGTAGAGATATTTGGCATAACTTTGCAAATAATAGATAAACTAAAGATATTGACTGCATCTTTACAATCATAAAGTACCCCAAAGAAACTACGATAAGTTCAAAGCGCTGCGATTATTTATTGAAGTCCGTGGACATTTTAAAAAACAAGAAACAATATCGTTTTTTTTTTCGATGGTTTTCGTATGATTACACAAAAACTGCTGACGCCAAAACATTTTAAATTCAAGATCCAAAAACTATAAACTTGGAGCTTCAATTTTATTTTTCCTATTTTTCTACACGATTATTTTTTCCCAAGACCTAAAACCCAAAAATTTTGGGATTTTTTTTATATCCCTTAATTTCCGCGCCTAGTGTAGTTAAAAAACACGTGTCTCTTGTTTATTGACGCTTTAAACCTTCATCGTACTTGATGAATTCGAAGAGCGTCCTTGTCAGATTTTGCTGTCTAATTTGAGAACGATTTCTTCTTTTTTTAACACATTAACGCCTGAAATTACATATTTCACATACGCAGATTCAGAGTAATGTAACTTTGCCATTTTGCTGCAGAATTTCGCAGAAATTCATATATGACCAATTTTGAAAATGCTCTTCCTCGATTTTGATAGTTATAGCTCATTTCAATCCGTTTTCCAGGAAAATTTTGGAGATTAAACATAAAAAACGGTTTGATTTTTGTGACTTTTATTAAAAAATGGCTGTAAACGACCTCCAAAAATTGTTCAATTGCCCTCTTCTAGTGAAAGATCGTGTCATTGGACATCAACCTTCAATAAGTCATCGCGATCCCCAAGGATTTTTCCGCTTCCGGTTGGATATTGCTACCGAAAGTCGGTCATTTTTTTTCGGTCACAGATCTGGATATCTCGATCGTGCGTGTTCTCATTCGCTTTCTTGACATGTTAGATGCTGAAGCATTACTAGATGATAGTTCAGACATTGTAATAATAGTTTTGCATCAATAAATTTGTTAAAAACTAAACTTGATCTGTCAGTGAAGTTGGAAATTCACTTTCGGATAAAAATTCACTTGAAAATTGATGGTTTTGTTGATCCTATTAACGTTTTATACGGAAAAAAAAGAGAAAAACTTACTTTTTTCGTACAAAAAAATGAATGATTTACGGTCACGATATCGAACCGGAAGCGGAAAAATCCTTGGGAATCGCGATGGATTATTGAAGGTTGAAGTCCAATTACACGATCTTTCACTAGAAGACAGCAATTGAGAAATTGTTGGAGGTCTTTTACAGCAATTTTTCAAAAAAGTCACAAAAAAGGAACCGTTTTTTATTTTTAATCTCCAAAATTTTCCAGGAAAAATGCGCTAAAACCATCAAGTTCAAGGAAGAAAGTTGAAGTTGAGTAGAACACCCTCAAATAGTCGTGTATGAATTTCTACGAAACTGCAACAAAATCGCAGATACATTACTCTAAAGCTGCGTATGTGAAATATGTAATTTCAGGCGTTAACGGATTAGTCAGCCTTCCCCCCCCCTCATAACTACGCCCATGCGTCTCATCCGCGACCCGAAAACTGCATGTTCGCTTGTTACGTAACGACCGTCTTAATTTAAGAACAAAGACAACGAAACACACTATTAGGCAACGATTTTACTGTTAGGCAGAAGGTGAACTAAATCGCATTCCTTTGTCTCTCGGCGGGCAGTTTTAAGCTTGGATGACCGCGATCGACAATTGATACCGTAATTCATACAGTGGTGATACACATTTTTGTTTCCGCGCCTAACGAGAGTCACGACGTCTCTTCGGGTCAGGTTGTAGGCATGCCGTTGAGGATGCAGCCTCCTAACAGTCGAACAAGACGAGTAGGGAACGAGAAGACGCCACATATACAGGGTTTGTCCGGAAAGTAATGTCAGTGAATTTTTTTCCCGAGACTGTACGCGCCAGCCCATGCTCTACGTGCTGGGATTGTGGTGGGGGGATCTGGCAACAAGATCCAACAAGTGTCAGTTGGCTACCGGTCGTTGTAGCGGTCGCATCACTCGTTCTTTGAGAGTCGTTACAGTGACCCGGTGCAAGAAAAAATGCAACGTTCGCTTGAGCAACGGATGGCGATCAAGTTTTGTGTGAAACTGGAGAAGAGTGCTGCGGAAACCATTCCAATGTTGAAGAAGGCTTTCGGCGTCGATTGTATTTCGGACAGGCAAATTTTCCAGTGGCACAAGGCCTTCGCATAAGGTCGGGAAGATGTCAACGACGAGAACCGTCCAGTTCCGACGACAATGTGAAACGTGTGCGTGACTTGTTGAACACTGACCGTCGTCTAAGTGTCCGTTTAATTTCCGAAACATTAGATATTACGAAAACCATTGTTCATGAAATTGTGTCGGAGTCTTTAGGAATGAGGAAGGTGTGCTCGAAGCTCGTGCCAAAAGTGCTAACGGACGATCAAAAAGCGAGGCGCATCGAAACCTGCCAAGAACTTTTGGACACCTGCGAAGACAACCCCGCTTTCCTTGATGACGTCATTACCGGGGACGAAAGTTGGGTCTTTGAATACGATCCGGAGACGATGAGGCAAAGTGCGGAATGGCACACGTCGAACTCCCCTCGCCCCAAGAAGACCAGGATGTCCAGGTCAAAGATCAAGACAATGCTGATTGTATTTTTTGATTGCCGGGGATTGGTCCATCATGAGTTCGTTCCACAGGGGACAACCGTAATCGGAATGTTTTACGTCGAGGTGCTGAAGCGGCTGAAACACAGGGTGAATCGCGTCCGCCCAGACATCTCAAAATCCTGGAAGCTTCACCACGACGATTCGCCTTCGCACAGCTGCTTCCTCGTGGCCGATTACCTCGTCAAGGCATCACCGTTGTTCCCCAGCCTCCTTACAGCCCCGATGTGCCTTCCCCCCCCCCCACACTTTTTTCTGTTTCCGCGCCTCAAAACCCCAATGAAAGGACAGCATTTTGGGTCGGTGAAAAACATTCAGAAGGCTTGCACCGACGCTTTAAAGGCGATTCCGGCAAACGACTACATTGCGGCTTTTGATGAGTGAACGACCCGCTGGAACCGATGTGTGGACGCAGGAGGAATGTATTTTGAATGTTTCTAAAGATTTGTACACATAGAACCAATAAAAACCATTCTTCAAAGCTCACTGACATTACTTTCCGGACAAACCCTGTACATATCTATCTCACGACAGCTTTCCATGACTTTGGAACCCTGTAAGCAGGGACATATTTTCCTAAAGGGGGAGATTGCCCGAGGCGGCTTATTCCTCTGTTTGTTTTTTTTTTTTGCTGACCATCTTGATAGTCTTAAACGGCTGGCCCTCTATGTAACTTAGCTATCATAAATATACAGGCTATGATGATGCAATTGATGATTTTGCACATCGCAAACAATTAATGTAATTTTTTCAAAAGTATAATAATAAATATAAAAATATAATA
Organism: Aromia moschata; assembly: GCA_029963805.1. NCBI lineage: Eukaryota > Metazoa > Arthropoda > Insecta > Coleoptera > Cerambycidae > Aromia > Aromia moschata. The sequence goes on from JAPWTK010001106.1 coordinate 36,352, forward strand.
ATACGAGTTAGGGAGCCGGCCCTTCGGGACCGGACTCCCTCTTATTATTTTTATTATGGCAAGAAAGTTGAGATGGTATGCTAAAGATCCTGATATGTTTTGTTACATTTGTGGTGAATACAAATTGAAAGATCAGGGAAAATCGATTACTGACAATGTCATTCGTTTGTATTTTGCTTACTTCGGCATTGAAATTCGCAACCAAGATAAAGTGTGGGTGCCCCATAGTGTTTGTAAAATGTGCATTGAACATTTGCGGCAATGGGAAAAAGGAACGCGAAAATCTTTGAAGTTTGGAGTACCAATGATTTGGCGCGAACAAAAAAAATCATCATGACGACTGTTCTTTTTGTATGACGAATGTAGTGGGCATCAACAAAAACAATCGCTACAAGTGGAAGTATCCCAATATTTCTTCAGCTATAAGATCTCTTCCTCATTCAGACACTGTTCCAATACCAGTTTTTCATCAGGCAGTACAGAAATCTGAGGAGGATCAAATGGACGTTTCTGAAGAAGATGATTTCTTCACAGTATCAATACTGTGGAGAAACATCAAATCCTAAAAATATTTTCACAAAGTTGAGCTTAAGGATCTCATCTGAGACTTAGATCTTTCAAAAGAGCATGCTGAGTTGCTAGCATCAAGATTAAAAGAAAAAAATTGCCTTTCCTCTGGTGTACGAATTACTTCATATCGCACGAGAGAACGAAACTTTTTGCAATTTTTTTCCTCTGATGAAAATTTTGTATTTTGTAATGATGTGAACGGCTTGCTGACTTTCATGGGCTTGAAGATTTATCATACAAGTGATTGGCGTCTCTTTATTGACAATAGTAAAAGAAGTCTCAAAGCAGTCCTTTTACATAATGGTAATAAGCATGCTTCTATTCCACTTGCCCACTCTACATCTATGGAAGAGGAATATGAGGTAATTTCAGTTATTTTACAGAAAATAAAATATTTTGAACATAATGGTTAATTTTTTGTTGGGTCGACAGAGCGGTTATACGTGGCCTGTGAGAGATGAGAGATGTTCTTGTTGCCCCGGCTTTGGTTCCCCGAGAAAAAATCATTCTTCCACCTTTGCACATAAAGTTAGTGCTCATGAAGCAATGTTTTAAGTTTATTTCTCAGAAATTTAGTGGACTGAGTACTGAGAAACTAAAAGCAGGAATTAGTGATGGGCCTCAAATACGTCAATTAATTAAAAGCTCTACAAATTTTGAAGTTTCTATGACAAAAATAGAACGACTTGCGTGGGAAGCGGTTCCACAAAACTTCCTTGGAAACTACAAGGCTGATAACTATAAAGAGTTAGTCGAGGAAATGCTTCTTAACTTCAAAAATTTAGGCTGTAATATGAGCATAAAAGTGCACTACGTCCATAATCATGTAGATCACTTTCAACATAATTTAGGAGATTTTCGCGAAGAACAAGGAGACCGCTTCCATCAAGATATAAAAACAATGGAGAAAAGGTACCAAGGCAGATGGGACATTCACATGATGGCCGATTATTGCTGGGGATTTATGCGTGATGGCTCAAGGCAATTTCACTCAAGAAAATCACTCAAAAGACAATTTCTTGATGTATAATCGCATAAGGGCACGGGTAGCCGAGTGGGTTAAAGCACCGTCTTTCCAGTCGTGATACCTCTGTGCGCGTTGTTCAAGTCCCGGCCGGGGTAGCGATTTTTAATTGTCTCGCTTTCTCCGTCAGGGCTTGATATGCAACCACTAATACACTAGTGTATAGGTGTGGATGCATAGATGCCAATCCAACCGCACATGCCCTAGATTTGGTAATGTTCTGGGTTTTCTGGGTTTCCTCAGAACTGTAAAGCAAATGCGTTACCGAAATAATCTTAAGTCGCCCCCAGTGCGCCATGGCAAATAATAATAATAGCCACTCCTTCCCGCACAGGTCCCTGAGAGGACCTAAGGGGTTATTACTCTTCGGAGTAATTATAGGGTGAGTATTATTATTATTATTATAATAAATTGATATTTTTGTAAAAATGTGTTTTTTTCTATCTTATAAACTAAAGCTGATATAAAAAATGCGACTGTTTTTTTTTTGTATCAGCTCACAAGACATACTTAAAATCAGGTCTAAAATCTTAGGCACGAAAATGTGTGTAGACCAGTGTAATTTTAGGCGATATTATATGGTTTTGTATAATGCCTCTTTTTAATGAGCCATTTTCTAATTGGCCATTATCTGCCACTTTTGATTTAACTCGTAAACAAGCCTCTTAAAGTGACGCGTCCTGCAGCGTTATATTATGGGTATAAATAATAAAGTTATTATTATCTCTTATTTATTTACCACTTATTACTCTCATTTGTATATTGATTTATATTATTAGTATTTTCTAGATAGGCGCCACCATTTACGGCACCTAAGAGTAGATTTTTATTTTTAAAGCCGCAATTAACTTGCCATTGTTTTCGAATCATTATTATTTCATGTAATAAATTTACGTAGACGGCCTTAAACAAGGATTTAATTTGAATAGAAGATTAAGCATTTAAGCGTTTTAAATAATTGAGATATTTTCATGTCGAATATGGTAACCAGAGCTATTTCTAGTTACGGTTAGAGAAAGGGAGAAAAAAGAAGAGAAAAAGACAAAAAAAACGAAAACATATAAACAGTGGCCTTTATAATGTGTGCATCATATGGCACACATTTTTACTACTAGCTTTTTTTTGACATGAACTTTGGGGCTAAAATATGCTTTAAAAAATATAAAAAATTAACCTAGTCGAACGAACCCGTTCTTTCAATAACAAATAAATTTGACATATTTTCAAAGAATCGCTCAAAATAGGCATATTTTGCGATTTCAAAAAATATTTGCCGAATTTTTTTTTTCAAATTTACGAGGTGTGTACATTAAGTAATGAAACTGGCAACGTAGCGCCTGATCTAGCAACACTCCGGATACAGGACTTGGAAGGGCGGTAGTTTAACATGCAATGCACATTCAGTACAAGTTTGAACTTGTTAGAGTCATTTATTTGTTATTTATGACTGTTTTCGTAAAAAACCGGGTTTTCTGGTGCGTTTTAAAAATGAGTGACATTAATTTTGAGCAACTGTGTGCTACCAGGTTTTGCTTCAGACTTGGACACCGCGCAACGGATACTTTTGCAAAATTTCAACACGCCTACGGAGACAGTGTTTTTTTCGAGAGCCCAGGTTTTTTCGGTGGTTTAAGGCATTCTCAGAAGGAAGAGAATCGATTGAAGATGAACCACGCAGCGGAAGACCTTCTTCTTCAAGAACCGATGAAAATGTATATATAATACGGGTTTTGTGCGTTCAGATCGTCAGTTGACGACAAGCAACGACAAACAACAACAATGATCGAGGAAGAGTTAAATTTGAATCATACCACTGTTCATCAGATTTTGACTACCGAATTGGGGATGAGAAAAATCTGCTCAAAAATGGTTTCAAGAAACCTTTGGCAGGAACAAAAGGACATCAGGAGATAAAGGTGTCTTTTCGGAATATATTGAAAATGACTCTCATTTTATGGAACGTGTCATTACTGGTGATGAGACTTAGGGTATTTGAGTATGACCCAGAAACCAAGCGCCAAAGCATGGAATGGCACACGTCAAGCTCTTCTAGACCCAAAAAAGTAAGAATGAGTCGAAGATCAAATGCATGCTGATTTGCTGTTTTGATAGCGAGGGAATTGTACACAAAGAGTTTGTGTCTCCAAGCCAACCAGTAAATCAACACCTTTACAGAGAGGTTCTTGAAAACCTTTGAAAAAGGGTCATGCGTGTGAGATCAAACATCAAGAACAACTGGATGTTGCATCATGATAATGCACCTTATTACAGTCATTTCAGTAAACGGGTTTTTGGCCAGTAAAAATATTCCTGTGGCTCCTCAGCCTCCTTATTCGCGTGACTTGAGTCTTTGTGAAAACATTTAATTCAAAGTGTCTGTTGACATCCCCCCAAGTGAGAAAAGAAGCTTGTGATTGCAGAAGATAATACTAGATAAAACTAAAATACTATTTACAGTAGTCAATTTGTTTCTATAATTTTAGTCATTGTGCGTAGTTTTACCTTTTTAGGAAACGTATTTTTTTGTTGAGATATTTAAAGAGAAACGTCTTGAAGATTTCTTTGAAGATGGCGCGGCGCGTATAAAGCTTTGTTAGTAAGCATTTTTGAAGGTAAATTAGTTTAAATTGACGTAAAATCACGACTAGTATCTGGCTTTTCCGTTTGGCAATAGTTTCATTCCACAAGGTTCGTTATCGTAATGTCCAAATTTCTGGAGCATAAAGTAGATTTGATAATTCATAGGCCTGTAAGTTTGGAACGAATAGAAATCGACCTATCACTTTGTTTTTAGGGTTGGAATTAAGTCTACTTCATATTCCGAAAAATTAACACAACGACAGGGAACACCCCGTATAAAAAAATATAAGATGACCGTTTGCAGCTGCTCGTACTTGGAACTCAAAATTGTGTCAGTGTGTTTGTTTTATTGCCTTATTTGTAACACTTATTATTGTTAACAGTATGGAATAATCACGTTTCGAAGCAAAAGAGCGACCTGGCCTACATTTCAGCCGCCACGATTCTCACAGAAAACACTAAATGATAATAAATCGTCGTTGTATGTAGTGCTTTTTATAGTTTCTGTCACCTAAAATGTATTTTAGGTATGCCTAGCCAATGTATAAGGAGATGTTCCGTTATTAAACACTAATTTTTAAACGGTTTTAAAATAAGTAGGTATATTGAAAACTGCTACAGGCTCATACGTCCCACATTTGGTAAAATTGAATTAGCCGTATTGACATAGATTTGCCTTAAATAATGTGCATTCGTTCCGCGCATTGTAATGCAATAACTCTGAATATACAGGGTGTCTCATTTTCGATGGGTCTTTAAGTCACCTCGGTTGTTAAAAGGGATAGAAATGTGCCGTTTTCGCGAGGTCTGACTACTTTTTTTGAAGAAAATTCACAGAGTAAACTAGATTTTTTATACCATTTCTTTACTTTATTGCGGATTTAAAAAAAAACATCCATTTCTAACCATTTTGTAGCTGCCACAATTTGAATAATTTTAATATTGTCACAACGGTACCGCACTATATTTTTTATTATATGTGTTTTAGTTTTTTTTTTTTTGATATAATTAATGGTTTTTGAATTATGGACCAAGTCTACATAGTTGGCCATGATATGTTTGAAAAGAAGATGTACTTTTTTACACTTTAGAAATATAATATTTAATATGGGCTCAGTTTTGAGTATACGAGGTGTGTAAATTAAGTAATGAGACTGGCAACGTAACGCCCTACCTAGCAACAGTGCGGAGACAGGACTTGAATTAACATATAGTGCACCTTCAGTACAAGTTTTAACTTGTTGGAGTCATTTGTTTGTTCTTTGTGACTGTTTTCGTAAACTGTTGTATTCTAGTGCGTTTTAAAAATAAGTGACATTAATTTTGAGCAACGGTGTGCTCATCAGATTTTGCTTCAGACTTGGACACAGCGCAACGGATATTTTTTTTGCAAAGCTTCAATACAGAGACAGTATTTTTTCAAGAGCCCAGGTTTTTCGGCGGTTTAAAGCATTCTCAGAAGGAAGAGAGTTGATTGAAGATGAACCACGCAGCGGAAAGAATGATCGGGGAAGAGTTAAATTTGGATCACACCACTCTTCATCAGATTTTGACTAACGAATTGGGGTTGAGACAAATCTGTGCAAAAATGATTCCAAAAAAGCTTTCGCAGAAACAAAAGGACATCAGGAGAGAAAGGTGTCTTGACTTTTTGGAATAGATTGACAATGATCCCCATTTTATGGAACATATTATTGGTGATGACACTTGGGTGTTTGAGTACGACCCGGAAACCAAGCGCCAAAGCATGGAATGGCACACTTCAAGTTCTCCAAGACCCAAAAAATCAAAAATGAGCAAGTCGAAGATCAAATGCATACTGATTTGTTTTTTTGATAGCGAGGAAATTGCCCACAAAGAGTTTGTGCCTCCAGGCCAAACAGTAGATCAACACTTTTTAAAGAGAGGTTCTTGAAAACTTCGGAATTGGGTCATGAGACCAAATATCAAGTACAACTTGATGTTGCATCACGATAATGCGCTTTGTCACAGCCATTTCAGTAAACGGGTTTTTAGCCAGTAAAAACACTCTTGTGGCTCCCCAGCCTCCTTATTCGCTCGACTTGAGTTCTTGTGACTTTTTTCTCCTCCCGAAATTGAAAAATCACCTAAAGGGGACGTCATTTTGGGATCGTAGAAAACATTCAAAAAGCACTGCTATGAAGAATGGAACAATTGTCTCCAGCGCTGTGTGGCTTCCCAAGGAAGTTATTTTGAAGGAGACAATGCTGAATTGTAATTCTGTTCAAATAAAAAAAAAATAAAAAAGCAGTCTCATTACTTAATTTACACACCTCGTATATTTGGTCTTCAGAATCGTTGTTTCATTAAAAAAACAATTAAGTACCTACATATGTGAGGTTATGGCCCCTTTTTTGCCACCTCTTTAAAATATTGCTGAATCTACAGGGTAATCATATACTTCTGGGCGTCGACTAAGTTTTCTTGTATAAAAAAACCAATGCATATTTGTCAATTAAATTTTAAAATTGGTAGTGTCTGTATATGTCTAATTGATAGCAAATTTTGAGAAGTATCCTTTATAACCGAAGAAAATCGAATATACCTGTATCTCCGAAATAAAAAAAAAAAACATTTTGCCTTATATAAAAAAAAAATCTTGATAAAAAGTTTTGCTCGTTAAATCTCTGAAAATATGAAAGACCTACCCTTAAAATTCACCAAGAAACATGAGGTCTTATTTTTGGTCACCAGTTATAAATCACTCTGTACATTTTCACTTTCTTCTGCTCCCCGCATAACATACCACCCTTTTCCAAACGGAAGTTTTAGTTTAAGTAAGACGAGTAAAAGAATTTATCAAGAATGCTATTTTTGCTAAAAGGCGAAACAAAAATATTCCTATTTGTTATAATATGAAAAAAAAGAATGTAGATGGCCGTGAATGAACGTCGGGGGCACGTCGAAGGCACAATTTTCTATAAAACGAATATTTAATTAAAAATGCGCAAATATTCCAGACTTCTGCCGAGCCCTGTATAATGCTAGTAGTAATTTATTCTAAGAATTATGTGACTGTGTTTACTGCACAGTATCTAGAGCAGTCGTGGCAGGACGAGTGATCTGGTCTTCTATTAAAATCTAGAAATATTGAGGAGTTGCCACGCTACGATTTTCACGGTCCGTATAAACACATGCATACACTGGTCGCAGAAAATAAGTTGAAAATGAGTACCTTGTGTGACTTCTCTGTGTAAAAAGGCCACAGAGGTAAAACGTATGGAGAAACTATCGCATCAGTAAAGACGGTGGTAATTCAATTTTTGTGTGGGGTTGTATTTGGGCTACAGGAGTCAGTAATTTGGTTGTGGTGAATGACTTTACTGGGCAGTGTTAGATGGACCGTAGAAAATAATGTAAGCATAATTTATTAAGCAGTATAATGATCCCAAACACGCTTGCAAGCTCGCTAAACAGTATTTTGACAATATTAATATTCAGTCACTTGCGTGGCCTTCTACAAAGCCTCGACTCAAACCAAATCGAATATTTATGGGACCACCTAAACCGTAAAGTACCACTCAGTACGAGAAAATGAAAACAGTCCACTTCAGTTAGACTCATGGAGGTTTGGTATGAAATTGGTCAAAATGTAATTAAACAATCACTTGTTGGCATGCCAAGGCGACTTGAGACGGTTATAAAAGCCAAAGGTTACCAAACTTCATACCAATTTTAGAATGAATATTGCAAACTACCTACATTTTTTCCCAAAATATTTTTCATCGACCATTTTTCACTGACATACAGTCTTTCAAAAAGGGACCAAAAAAATTAGGAAAATTTTGTTGTTCTCTAAATTTTTTAGAGTAGTGTAGATGTATGTATATGTTTCACAGTTTGTTATATTAATGTATTATACGAGATGTGTAAATTAAGTAATGAGACTGGCAACGTAGCGCCCGATCTAGCAAAACAGGGGAGACAGGACTTGGAAGGGTGGTAGGTTAACACGTAGTGCACCTTCAGTACAAGTTTGAACTTGTTAGAGTCATTTGTTTGTTCTTTGTGGTTCTTATTATTATTATTATTATTATTATCAGGTTTTGCTTCAGACTTGGACACAGAGTAACGGATACTTTTGCAAAATTTCAAAAAGTCTACGGAGACAGTGTTTTTTCAAGAGCCCAGGTTTTTCGGCTGTTTAAGGCATTCTCAGAAGGAATAGAGTCGATTGAAGATGAACCACGCAGTGTACAACCATCATCTTCAAGAACCGATGAAAATGTCGATAGAATACGGGATCTTGTGCGTTCAGATCGTCGGTTGACGACAAGAATCATCGGGGAAGAGTTAAATTTGAATTACACCACTGTTCATCAGATTTTGACTAACGAATTGAGGATGAGAAAGATCTGTGCAAAAATGGTTCCAAAAAACCTTTCGCAGGAACAAAAGGACACCAGGAGAGAAAAGTGTCTTGACTTTTTGGAATCGATTGAAAATTATCGCCATTACAATGAACGTGTCATTACTGGTGATGAGAGTTGGGTGTTTGAGTACGACCCGCAAAAGCATGGAATGGCACACTTCAAGCTCTCCAAGACCCAAAGATCAATGCATGCCGATTTGCTTTTTTGACAGCCAGGGATTTGTCCACAAAAGGTTTGTGCCAAATAGCAATGCAGGCCAAAGAGTAATCCAATCCTTTTAGAGAAAGGTTCTTGAAAGATCTCAAAAAAGGGTCATGCGTGTGAGACCAAACATAAAGAACAACTGGATGTTGCATCACGACACTGCGTCTTGTCACACAGCCATTCCAGTAAACGAGTTTTTAGTCAGTAAAAACATTCCTGTGGCTCCCCAGCCTCCTTATTCGCCCGACTTGAGTCTTTGTGGCTTTTGCCTCCTCCCGAGACTGAAAAATCACCTCAAGGGACGTCGGTTCTGGGACCATAGAAAACATTCAAATGGCTGTAACCGACCAGACCTGAAGGTTATTACAGTATATGAGTTCCAGCACTGCTATGAGGAATGGAAGAACCCTCTCCAGCGCCTTGTGACTTCCCAAGGATTTTTGAATGAGGCAATACTGAATTGTAATTATATTCGGTCTCATTACTTAATTTACACACCTAGTATTTTATATGAACCCATTTTCAATTTACTTTCCGCGACCAGTGTACATTAGTCACTATGCGATTAAACTATTTATAACTTTAATACCGGCCAAAAATAGTAAGCTACCTGACAGTTGTTTGTATCCGAATTGCTTAATTTCGTACTATAAATAGTTAACTCGTCGAGATTAAGTAATATTCTTATTTACATAACGATGAGATCTCTTCTATTATCCGGAATTACGCTGTTGCACCGTAAATAAGAATCGTTGTTGGGTTTTATCGGTTAAATGGTTATTTTATCCCGAACGCGATATTCTCGCTGGATGTCCTGGAACACATGTTTTCTTTATCTATCTATTCAGGTATTCTAGTCATACATTTTATTGTTGGCCGAATATAAGCTGTGGCCAAACGAAATTTATGGAAGTCTGAATTTTTATTTCATACTAACGAATAACTAAAGTTTTATGTTGTCAAAACTAAACCACATGAGAAAATAAAACGATATTTTTTGTATGTGATTTTAGTAGGGGAGACCGGGGCTAGTTGGCATAGATTTTGGTTTTTTGACTTTTCTCATTTTTTCTGTAACAGTTGGAGTAAATCCGATTTTTGCTAATGATAGGGGAACTACTCGGGCACCTATTTGTAACAGAAAGGTTTTTGTGTCAGCGTTTTTAGTAGGCCAAAACAGTGGTTTCCCAAAGACTTTCCATTCCAACTTGTTCCACATTTCCAACTTGTGGCTACAGTGAGGGGGGAAAGGAAACGTCTATAACCCCATTATCTTTCAGCAAATCTAATGCTTTAATTGACAAATGCGAATCATGGCTATCAAGAAGCATCAGTATAGGACGTTCTTTAGAGCACCTTGAGAAATTAATGAAATGGCGGACGAATCCACCCTGAGCTGTTCGCGTCACCATCTGATCCAGATGGACCGCCTATGACAAAACTGTTCTTGTACCTTACTCTGGGGACTAGTATGCCAACTAGCCCCAACAAGGTTTTCAAAACAACATTGCTACTATATTCTTTCAACACAACAGAAGGAGGCAAAATGACACATGAATGCATTCACAATAAGCTGCTCTATCACATGCAGTTAGCAAAACGATTGACACACAACATTGGACTTCCCTAGCCCAAAATATTTCAGAATAAAATTAGTTTCACTCTTGATAAAAAAAACACGTTGCTGAATCTCCTCTCGCCTAAGCGTCTTGGAATCAACTGAAACTGCCACGGATGATGCAATACTGCCTTGCCTTTATACCATCCAGAAGACAGCGCTCCCCTCCTTCTGTGTCAATAACTAGAAGCTGAATGCCAACTAGCCCCGACTGCCAACTATCTATGAAATTAGCTAAGTCAAACAATTGCAAGAAATTTCCGATTCTTGTCAATACAGATTATAAAAAGAGTAGGGGATATATGTATTTCAACTTATTGTACAAAGTCAACAAAAATCATCACTATAGAAACTGAGTTCTTTGAATAATCGGATGTTTTATGTCCAATATTCCTTTCCTCCAAATTATAAGTACAGCATTACACAAAATTTCTTATTGAATTACAGAATCTTGCTCCCTAATCTCTACTGACTTTTAATTCTTTCACATTTGTTGGTCGTCTTCTAAACACTATTTTTTTTTAAATAATTCCAAAGACAAAATTGCATTGGGTTTAAATCAGACGATCTTGGTGGCCATGAATTTTCAAAATCTCTATTTATAACATGAAAAACAGAAGTTAACTAAACTAAAGGAGGTGTTCTATTCAGCATACAAATTATATTTTCAGTTACTTCTACGTTTTGCAAATATGAGATAGCATAATCTTTCAGCATTCGCAGGTGTCGTTCACTAGTAACAGTTACAGTTATGAACGCGTTATTCTGTATCTCATTAAACAAATATGGATCAATAATGAAATTAGGTTTGAAACCACACCAAACAGTTTTTCAGTTTTTTGTCATGAAGACCTTTCTAAATGATTGCGTGTGGATTTTCTGTTGACCACATCTGTCAGTTTTGAGTTTTGACTCCACCTTTATGGGAAAATAGCTCTCATCTGTCCATAAAATACGGAGTAACCATTCGGGTTCCATTCGCGAAGAAAAATCATATCTGACTGCTACGTAAATCTGCCTCCTTAAAACACAAACAAGTCGTTGAAATGTATAAGGATGGATTTTTAGGATTTTGCGTAAAATTTTCCAAACCTCGGCAATATGACATTTGCAGTCGTTTTGTATGCATTTGGTTTTGATTTTCCTGAAGAACTTCTTTAACTTGGACATCTCTATCCTTTGGTCTCTATCTGTTCTTTCTTTGCTAATCAAATTACGGCACCTGCTGTCAATTCCATTCTCGTACGAAATCTTCGTAAACCAACAGTGTAATTTGAACCACATTCATAATAACCTACTAGACTTATTCTGGATGACATACTAATTTTTTCAGCAACTCTCAAGTTCGATGTTTTGTTCAAGCTTGAGATCGTATAGAAAGAAACATTACAAACTTATATGTTTTACTCGAATTACGCATATGGTGTTTTTGTTGAGTCCTGGGTAACGCTATGGATTCAGAATTTAAATAAAAAAATCTCAGTCATAAAAATGGTCATATTGAATTTTGGGGGTAAAACAAATTGTAGCTTGTCATGGTGTTGCATCTTAAAAGTAACGGTACTATCAGAGGAAGAAGTTTTCGATGCTCCTTAAATAAATTACCAAGCGTGACGTGACGCAAAACCATGACGCAGATCGCAATATTTTCCAGGGGCAATCTCAAGACCCATGACGTCATGCGTCACATACATGATGCTCGATAGAGTTTTTCCCTACCCCAGATTTTGCCCCTTCAGGTTAGACAAACCATCTTTACCAAGCGTGACGTGACGCAAAACCATGACGCAGATCGCAATATTTTCCAGGGGCAATCCCATAATAAAGACATAGAATGTCAAAAAAAAGGTTAACTGATTAAGCAGGGCCACAAAATGAAATCGAGATTTTCAGGAAGCCCAGTTGACCTCCATGTTTTTGAGGTCGTAGATCACGAACCCGGTATCCATATGACCCCAGCACGTCTAGATCAAAGTCAAATGAAGGTCAAAATACGTTTTTCAGTTGATATAATTTTTTGACTCCGTATTCTGAAAGAGTGGGAAATTTTACGTCCGGGTACGCTTTGACCCGTTGGTCGAAGTGACCTCTGGAGGTCATCTGGAGATCAAATCTTCGACCAATCTTCGGATTTGTGATCTACGACCCCAAAAATCTCCCAAAACAGAAGTTACATCTTGATTTCATTTTGTGGGCCTGTCTTATCCTTGAAAAATGAGGATTATATGGATTTGTACATACATAAAAGTAGATACCCTGTATACGATGCTTGCTTAGACGTGTTTAGAGGTAAATTTGCTAAGAGGGTATAGACAGCGCTAAGGGGAAGGTCAGCCCTCCTTGCACCCCCCTGGCAACAAGTCTCCTTCTTTGTGTGTTGTTTCGATCAATTAATGTTAATTTCGGTCTCAACTAAACTGGTCGTAGTGTCGTCTTTGACTGTTCAATTCTTCGGATGCTGCGTGAATATCACAGACTAGATATTCTCAACATACAGCTCCGCGCGTATGCAACTATTCAATTTAATGTTTCGGAATGTCGAGGAGTACCATGTCTCGACCTTTTGTGAATATTAAAATCCCTGCGAGACCAATTGATTACCTAGACCTATGCTGAGACCGCATTAACGATTTATTTAGTCACACGTCCGGTTATACGTACTTATGTCGCATCTGAAGGAAATTGTTCGATCCGCTTTTATGACCTGTTAAGTTATGCTGTCCTGTACGCAGAAGTGTCTGCAAATCATCAACGGGGAAAATAACACTAATTTTAAATCAGTCGCAGTGCGGAGAGAACGTTACACTACATACACTCAAAGAAAGACTTTTTTGAGCACCTACTTACCTAGAAAGAATGAAAAAATAGTGCAAATTAGAGTGGAATGGATAATTCGGCCAAAATATCAGTTTTGAGATAATTAAAAGAATATATCCTAAGCCTTTCACATGTATAAATTAAAATTTGATATCTAGCAGTTCTTTATCCTGAAAAAAAAAAATTGAGACTGATGAAAACTAGAAATCGTTAAGTGCCAGTGACTAAGTACCATAAAGTAAAACTTTATAAGATGTATATATGTACATATATGCTTTGTTTATCCTGTTTATGAGAACAATTCAAGAACAACACTATATCTTGTTCACACACCTAACCGACTTATTGAAAATATTTCCTGGTATATGCATATGCAATAAATTAAGGCGTTTTGCCCTTAGCCTCATATAAAACACATTTAGGGTAAAAACTGAAAATACTTATTTTTGGCACTCAGCCAGCTTATTAGTATTACTCAAATTATACTGGTTAAAGAAACTGTGCATAGGACTTTTATTTGAAGCAGATTAGAGTAGTTTTCCAGGATTTATCACCTTCTGACGATACCAATATAGTTGGCGAAATGACGAGTACCTTGGTTATTAAAAATGTCGTCAACTTGCCATGTTGAAGGAGATCTTGATAGTCTGTGGGAGAGATGAAGGTTGAAGGTGGTTGTTGGTGGGTGTTGAAGGTGGTATGAAATCAAACAATTTTTCACGGACGGAACCTACTCTTGGAATCCTTGTTGTAGATTATGTGGCTGTGTTATCAACTGAGTTGAAAACATTTGTTGACTTGAGAGGTTACTGGAGTCCATTTGTGTTATGTTTGATAATTTGCTTTTTGTTTTTTATTGTTATGGCTACTATTTCAAAAAATGAATCGTGGAGGCGTTTCAAGCTATCCCCGAGTTGTGGCAAGTAAAATTCGATGCATTGAAAAACAGAAAAAAAATAGATTGAAATGGGAAGAACTTTTGGAATTTTACCAGTTGGACGGAAAAGCAATTTTGGACACTTAAAACAGGTTCAATATCAGTATCAAAACATGATTACAGGAAACTTAAAAAAACAAAAACTCACTTATTTTCATTTTCTACACAAGTATTTTATAGTTTCTAATTGGCACTGAACGCTACTCACTGGGAATAGACGCTAGTCTTTTAACTTCAAAACTGATGTTGATATTCAGGTTGTTAACTCCTTTTTCACTTTATGGCAACTGTAGAGTTTTCGGTTTTAGTAAAAAAGTGTTTAAGTTTTGTCAGTGCTTATTGTTTCTACGCTAAAAGTTCGAATATTCCTTCAATAGAATAATTCATCAGTTAATGACAACAGGCTGACTAAATTTATGTACCACTAGCCGCTCTCTGAGGAGTTCTGGTCCAGTAGCAGTGTTGGAAATACTTGATTTACTTTACCTAACTTTACGTTAAAAGTTATTTCGCTGACACTTACATTTTGTGTCTAGAGTGAGTTTTCATTGAGTTTTCTATCTCTACAGTGGTTACGCGGAGTTCTTAATGTTATAGTAGGGCATTTAGATTTGTAGTCATCCTTTGGGGACCTGTTACGGGACATCTGGTGTATATTTATGATACGTGGCTAAGTCTTCGTTGACATCGACGTTAATACAAATAAATACACATGTAGATAATACAAATAAAGCTACTTATTAATGATCAACAATCTCTTCTTTCAGTGTAGGTGTCCGTGTCTACACCGCATGTTTAAGTTTACAGATTGATGGTCGTTCATTTTTAGTACGAAAGCATACAAATTAACTTGTAACCCGGCACCAGTCGAAAGCGATTACAAATTATTATTTAACTAATAAACAGGCAGTAAATGTATTTTCGGAATGTTCAGAAATTAAAGTTTTATGGTGTCGTTGATGTCAATTCCCGTAAACGTGGTTTTTCTTATGCACGTTTCCACAAAGTCTCGCATGCATACTATTCCAGAGGCGTCGGCGAAGCGCTTACACCAAATATTCAGGAAATATTTTTCTCCAAATATCGGATAAGACATTATTATTGCCACAATTGCTTCTGATGAAGAAAATTATATGTGTCTTGTGTATAGTTTCTTTGAAGACACATCTGTTTTGGCCTATAAAAAATAAGAGAGAGTTAAAATCAATATGAACTGTTAAATCGATCTGATAAATAAATATGTTAAAGATATATGTTCAATTAACAGATATGTAATATTTTAGAACTTTAGACGACAACGTTAGCACCTAGAAGACATGGTACAGTTGTTAACAGTACCATTTATAAATAAATTTGTAGAAAGTGGTCTCAGAGTAGATCCCTGAGGAACTCCTGATATCACGGAGTAACAGAGCCAGTTAAGAAGACCGCCCTAAAATGAACAAATAATACAATTATTTTGTAAACATTTTTGTTAGCGTGAAGTATACAATGTTTACAGCAATAAAATCAAAAGAAAAAAGAAACAAAAAATTTCGTTGTGGCCTTCATTGCTCGCCATATGAGGGTCATGAGAGACAATGCTAAATTGTAATAAAAAAATAACACTATGATCAAACAACAATCTTTGGACTACAATCAAGAGCTACATATACCTACTGTATGTGTAAAGCAGACATCGGCCGTAGTAAAAAAAGACAAATGCTACACTTCTCGTTTTAACTACTAACGCAGGTGGTGAGAGGGCTAGTCTTATTCCCTCTCTACCTTCAATACGTATGCGATTGCTTCTTATCTGTTAAAATCGTTAAAAATGGACATTTGATTTGCACTGGGACTATTACCATTAGAGGTAAATTATAGAGAAAATAGAGAAAAATTAATTTGCCCATTGCAGTATCATAAAATATAGGTCTACGAAAAAAAATGAAACCTGGATGAACCATTTTTTGTCAACGGCAATAGGGTCAAATAGCATTAAACATTTAAAGTATTTTTATGTATTCATTTTTTTTTTTAATTTTTTTGGTGTCTTGAGGATCATAAAAGACACATTTCCCAAAAGTTTCAAGCATGTAGAAGCTTTTTTCGCAAAATGAAAAATAAATCAAAATATTGGAAATTTCAGCGGTATTTTTTATATATTCAAATAAATAATTGACCAAATCGAACTCTAAAAGTCGCAACATTACCGGATTTTCATTACCTACACGTTAGAAAAAATTCGATACCTCTAATGGTAATAGTCCCAGAGCAAATCAATTATATGTCCGTTTTTAACGTTTTTGCACATTACAACGTCAATTTGACATCGTTTCTGACCTCCAAATTGGGATACATTTCAGGACGATGTTCCTGAACCCCAAATGAGCACACTAAACCATGTTAAAATCTGTCATTAATTAGATCCACGTTTTTTCTAATTCCACTGGCCTAAACCGCCAGGCCGGTAGCAGCGCTCGGCCTGTCGCCCCGTCCGGAATCCGCGCAACGGCCGCCGCACCGCGTGCTCTCGATTCCGCGGCCGAAAGTTCATAATTGGTGCGATACCTGCCGCATGATCCAACCGGTCGCGTCCACCAGTTGTGCGTAAATCGTATTATTTTCATATCCATATCAGGTCTCGCGGCGAGAGAGTGAGGTCAAGCAGGCAGAGCGGCCGCGCTGCGATGCCGCCGCCGCCCCCCCGCCACCCCGGCACCGCCGTGGCAGCCTTGTCATGGCCAACTCTTTGACACCCCGCTGCCCACGAACTCCGACGGTCTTTGGCCGTTCAGAGAGCATGCCTCATTCATCCTCGGTGCCGGCGTAGAAGACGATCCGGGTGGGGTCGAGCGCGCGAATTCTCCACCTTTGTCCTCGATATATAAAGACATCATTCAATAAGTTCAGATGACAACTAATTTGGCTTTAAAATTCTACTTTTAAAATTCGACTTTATTCATCAACATAGTCTCCTTCAAGAGTGACACATTCATTCCAACGCTTCTCTAACATTTTTATGTCTTTCTTATTGAACGATTTGCCCAATCCTTCAAAATACGTTTCAGTTTCGGCCATCACCTCCTCATTGGAGCCATACCTCTTTCCGGCGAGCATTTTTTTTGAGATTCGCGAACAAGTAATAGTCTCCGGAGGCTAAATATGGAGAATTCGTGTAATTTTGCCATTGTTGCGATCGACTTGTGACAGGATGCATTGTCTTGGGGAAAGAGCACATTTTTCTTCGTCGTTTGGGGCCGTTTTGTGGGCCTCTAATAATGCTCTGTAGATAATATTTGCTATATCTCTGGGCAATTTGGCGACCTTCTTCTCTATTAGATTTTTTGGTGAGTTGGATTAGGTCTGGGAAAAAACATTACTGCCAATGTTCGTAATTTACCACCTTACGTGTCAGTAATAACAACATTGATTGAGCCCTGAAGAAGGAGGAGGAATAAAACTCCGAAACGTTGGCAAAAACCGAATAGTTATTTTATTTATTCTCGGACCTAATCCAACTAACCAAAAAATCTAGTAATATTTACTATTAGTTTTTTTCCCTTTTCAAGGTAGTCGATTAATATTATGCCATGCGCATCCCAAAACACGGACGCCATAACCTTCCCAGCCGACTTTTGTGTTTTTGGTCCCTTTGGGCGGATTTCGCCGGTTGTTGTCCACTCAGCTGTCTGCCGATTTGACTCTGGTGTGTAGTAATGTATCCATGTTTCATCCATTGTCACATATCGCATGAAAAAATCCTTTTTATCTCGCCTAAACCGCTCCAAACAGCGCTCTGAATCATCAACACGTTGTTTTTCTTCAACAGTGAGCAAAGGCGGTACACACTTCGAACAGAGCTTTCTCATGGACATTTGTTCATGCAGACTATGAAATACATTGCCTTCTGATATCTTTAAGGTGTTAGCTATCTCACGCAACTTCACATTACGGTTTTCTAAAACAATTTTGTGCACTTGTTTATCTTTTCTGGAACTGCCGAATTTTGGTGACCAGAGGGTTCAGAAACATCGGTGTTTGTACGGCCGCGTTAAAAATTAGCAAACCCCTTCTCTACCATTTGTCTCGATGGAGCAGAGTCCGAATAAATCTTGTCAAGCCATTGCTTTGCTTGAACGGTATTTTTCCCCATTAAAGATCAATGCTTTATCAACACCTGAAATTAAGATTTTTCCATTGTTTTGATAATTACAAAAGTGGCGTCACTAGAATAAATGTAACTTGTAAACTAATGGTCGGAATATCATCAAATTTTGGCACAAATCAGTTTGTTTGATACTGTATCTAAAGATCTAAATATTATAAGGATTTGTCAATAGTGGCGCCATCTACATATATATCATCCTACGAACTTATTGAGTGACGTATTGCAATAATGTAAATGATTACACGGGACCACAAAAAACAGTTGTCTGAGCGAACTCAAGGGCACCGAAAATGGACCTCCTAAGCATGAGTCCGAAGTTGATTAAACCTTATTGTCTTCTAGATTCTCCTTTAAGTGAGACATATCCCTAGAAAACCCAACATAACACACGTATTCAGACTCAGTAACCTCATAAATTAAATCCCATAACCCTATACACAAGGGATTTGTAGACCTGAACAATAAAAGGCGCGTATCATAAAGACTGGTGAGTAAGTGACTTCAATACATAAGTATTACATAATACAACAACCCCATAACCACAAAACCCTATAACCTGGGATCTGCGAGTAAGTATAATCCACACAACCCCTAGGAAACGTGAATTATATGCAGGATGGGATATTTTGAATCGGAAAATTATACTTACATCTCTCGCTCAGACAACTTTTATTGTGGTCCAGTGTTATAGATTTTCCACTACTATTTTCTGTGCTTCGTAGTCTCATAAAATATTAAATGTAGCACCTGAACTTCATAAACTGGACGCAAAGTAGGTACAGAAAATTGACCATCAACATCTTAAAGACTGAATACTTGGTTATAAATATGGGGAAAATATGATCTGACGCTAAAGTGTGGAATAATAAGTAAAGTCA
Organism: Aromia moschata; assembly: GCA_029963805.1. Taxonomy (NCBI): domain Eukaryota; kingdom Metazoa; phylum Arthropoda; class Insecta; order Coleoptera; family Cerambycidae; genus Aromia; species Aromia moschata. The sequence goes on from JAPWTK010001106.1 coordinate 55,524, forward strand.
AAATCTATATTACCTGTCAGTAGCGTTTACAGATTTGTTGTTGGCAGATTATCTTAGTCAAAACGATCAAAAGGATGAACCGATGAACCAGTGGAAATCAAAATCGGTTTTCGCCACATTTTACATTTTGGAATACTCGGTAACAATTAGAACCTTCCGGTTATTTTAAGAATCGGAAACTTTCGGATTTTACATTCTCAATAGGCTCAACACTATTATATACCATTAATATTACATCAGATCGAAAAGGCCGTCAGATTTAAAACCTTAATCATTACACCAAAATGCCTAGGTGCCAAAAATCAGCCACATGGGAAAAATTTTGGCTAAGGATATGATTCTTTTTCTCTGGAGCCAACTTGAGGCCACATTTAGTTTATAACGCCCGTTATTATTTATTGCGCGCTCAATACTCCCCAGATCGTAGTCTACATTGTACAGCCGCTTTTTTCACTCAACTAATAAGGTCTTTGCGCGCTAGTACGCTACTATTTACCTCAAACACGTAGCGCGTTTTAACAACTATCGTAAATAATACACTTTTAATCTGTTTAGGCAACATTACGCGCCCGAATGAGATGTTTGATTTATTTGTTCGCACGCTCGTGTGTACCTTACAGTGTGGGTACTGTAGGTATCGAGATATTGTCTTGGTGACATAAGCAACTTATACGTTGGTTCCTGGCTATCCCAAAGGACATCTTATTCAGTGGCGGCCGTTGAAATTTGACATGCTTGTATTTTCGTAAGGAGGAATACCATAGAAATATGGTGTGGGTCCTACACCATATTTAGGGGGGCAATTTTATTTTAAATATCGTCAGAAGATCCAGATGCTCCAGATCCCAGCCTCCCCAGAAGATCTTGGAAGCAGCTTGCAAAATAAAGGTGTACAAATAAGTTTCCGCCGTTTGAAAAATGTTGGCGCCGCCAGTAAGGTATGGTTAAAATTGTGAGATGTAAACGTCATTATCGTAAGGTTGGACATCATGCTGTAACATCATGATATAACCTTAAAATATTAGTGATTTTTTATCAGTATTATATATATTTTTGTGTGTGAAAATGTCGAGTTTTGAGCCGAATAAGCGTCACTTGGGGAACTTGCGTATTTATTGCTTATAGAAGCATAATGGTGAGGCTGGTTTAAGTGGGAGAAGTTGTCGTGAGTGGTTTCAAAAGTTTAATAACGGTGAATTTGACATAGAAGAAAGAACGTAGCGGAAGGCCGAAAGTGTACGAATACGCGGAATTGGAGCATTATTGGATCAAGATTCGTGCCAAACTCAAGAAGAACTTGCACTTACATTAGGAGTGACTCAACAAACAATTTCACATCGTTTGAAATCATTGGGAATGATTTAAAAACAAGGAAATTGGGTTCCATATGAACTGACGCCGAGAAACGTTGAACGCCGATTTTTCACATGTGAAATGCTGTTTGCCAGGCATAAACAAAAGGGTTTTCTGCACCGTATAGTCACTGGTGATGAAAAATGGATTCACTAACATAATCCAAAAAGGAAGAAATCATGGGGACCACCTGGCCATGCTTCCACATCTACAGCTAAGCCAAATATTCATGGGAAAAAACGCTTGTCGTGTATTATGAGTTGCTCAAATCGAACGAAACCATTACCGCAGCTATCTACCGCACATAATTGATGAGATTGAGTCGAGCACTCGATGAAAAGCGCGCCCACAACTATACCAGACACGACAAAGTTATTCCCCTGCATGATAATGCTCGTCCACATGTTGCGGCGCCGGTCAAAACCTATTTGGAAACATTCAATTGGGAAGTTTTACCCCACCCGTCGTATTCACCAGCCATTGCTCCTTCTGATTTCCACTTGTTTCGATCGATGGCGCATGACCTGTGTGAGCAACACTTCACATCATATGAAGATACCAAAAATTGAGTCGATTCGTCGATAGCCTCAAACGATGAAGCATTCTTCTGACGCTGTATCCGTATGCTACCAGAAAGATAGGAAAAAGTAGTGGCAAGCGATGGACAATACTTCGAAAAAAACATTAGGTACCATCCTTTCACAAAAAAACCATTTTTTATTAAAAACGGTGGAAACTTAGGAGGCACCCATTTTTTTAAATGGGAACCTTCGATTTTCATCGCAGAGTCTAATTCTATGGGAAAAAATACGTCCTGAATAGGTTTTTTGAAGTAATTTTCCTGACATTCGGGCTTCATCCAAGCTCCTTATGAATGCTTATCCATGTTTTTTTTTTCAAATATTTTTTCAAATATTTGTGGCGCCTATGACCTTGAATTCACGAGATATTGGAAAAAAGGCATTTTTTAGTGCTGATGAGCCGCGGATGTCAAGAATATAAACCTATTTTGAACGTATTTTTTTCTCGCAGAATCAGATTATGCAATGAAAATCGGGGGTTCCTATTAAAAAGAAAAATTGGGTGCCTCAAGATCACATGGTCAGATGGCTCCCTCCAAACCAAATAACTTTTGTTAAAGTCATTTTTGGATTGGCGGCTTTTCTACATGGCGTTATTCATGTGCATGTTTTAAAATGGGACACCTGGTATATATTTCGCAAATATTTTGCTTTTTTTAAAGTTTCATTTGAAGATTTTTTTATTATTGTAGCCTTCTACTTAGTCTAGTAACCACCCCTTAAAATATGGCGTGGGTCCCATACCTCTTTATGAAAATACGGTCAAATACCACCGACAGCCGCTGACCTATTTTTTTTTATATAAAATACGAATGAATCTATGTATTTTGTCATCATAAAAACCTTTATGGTTACGATTAATAGTTTTTAAAGCTATTTCATAGCACACATCTTGAAATTTGGCCTGGCTCTCCTTAATATTTGCAGCTTCGGTAGGATTGAATTGTAAAATAACAGCTTTTATTTGTATAAAATTCCTCGTCAATATATGACAACCGTGTATTTTGTAATGCACTTTTAATCTATTTTACTAAGTCACTGCATACAGTTGGTAGATACATATGTCCTTATAAGCGTCACTTGCCGAATAAGCGTCACTTGCGGGAACTTGCGTATTGATTGCTTATAGAAGCATAACGGTAAGGCTGGTTTAAGTGGGAGAAGTTGTCGTGAGTGGTTTCAAAAGTTTAAGAAAGGTGAATTTGACATCGAAGACAAAGAACGTAGCGGAAGGCCTAAAGTGTACCAAATTTGTTCCAGAACTCACGAAATAGTTGTTTATCGAGTACATTCAGGGGTACATCACAGGTACTTAGAATTAAAAGTGAACAAACTGATTTCTCAAGGGCATACCCTCTTTTTTTCATGTTTCACGCTACATAGCAGTTTTTTCTTACAGACTTTACACATTACGGGATTTATTTACTTTGTCAGAAAATGGTTGTTTGTTAGTTTGCACGTGTGACATTTTTTTATTAACGTGTAACATCGACACTGACGACATAAACACCTCGAACGCACTAATAATAATGCTATAGTCTGCCGGACGGTGGGGCGAAATAACGGCCAACCCTAAGCACGATGCATTGCAACAAAACTGCATTTCTCGATTGGCTAGCAATTGTATCACGTGGTAGTCCATAGAAGACGTACTAATTTGGATAAAGATTCTTGTAATGATAGCGATAAAACATCAGTGTCCTAACCAATGTTGTTTAGACCCCTATGCTACGTCGCTGGTGGGGGGAAAATATTCTAAACTTGGTGCGGATGGTAGTGAGAGAGAGAGAGAGAGAGAGAGAGAGAGAGAGAGAGACAAAGACGGAGAGAGAAGAGAGGCTATGCCGCGCGCTGCGCCGCAACTTCCCACATTTTATTGCACACACTTTCAGCGCCGCATACGATTTGCCTTTATAATCATAATACGGTTTAAGATCTCAATTCGACTTTTGATTAATAGCGCTCGCTCCGACGAGAAACAATAAACGATGATTTACCTTAATGGATTTTTAGTTGCGCCAATAAACTGATTTGTGTACAAATTTGCCGATGCTAATGGATGTTATGCCACCTATTTATGTGCCACTTATTTGCGTACTTCCATAGACGTGCATGAGGAAAGCGCTCTGACGACATAATATGCATTTCAACGGCGATTATGTACATATATTTGAGCGGAACGGATATAAGTACCCGCGGGTACAACCAGAAAAGCCCGTGATTCGACCCGAAGCTTAGCGGTTATTCACGATAGATGGTGGGTGAGCTGGTCGACGTCCTTAGAATTTAAATGAGAATCTGATACTCTAGAGATAACTGATGGACTAGAAAGTTTTTCCACTCAACAGTTGACATCGTCGGGAAGTAGCCTAAACTAACACGCTAACGTCAAATATAGCATTTCAGTTGTTAAATACCAGTACTTGCCTCTTTTACATCGGTACGCTTAAAATATTAGTGGAGAACTATCGATAGCACTATCGATAATTATCGATGGTTTTGTCTATCGAATACTATACATAATTTTTCTACACTATCGATAGTTTAAGATAAGAGCGACATCTGAATTAGTTCACTTAGTTCACTTGACGGAGCCGATTCATTGAACTAGTTCATTCCTGAACTACCCAAGCCTAGTTTGAAGTTCTATTTCGTTGTATTGTTTATCAATATATTACTCATAAGTGGTAGCCAATACTGGGAATTGTGAATGCGATATATTGAAATGATACAATGGAGAAGTTTTTAAATATCTCCCGCAATGGTTCTAAATCTAAACAAAGCAGAAATAATGTAATACTGTGTAATTGTATATTTTAGAACTATTATTGTAGACCAGATAACTTGTGGAACTAATCGTTTGATCAGTTAGTATTATTAATATTAGCCTTTCCAGATTACAATTTTGCCTAATATTTTTTGTTATTTGCCACAATGTTATACTTAACCCAATATTGATATCAACTTAATGTTAGTGTATAGTAATGATTAGATTTATTTTTGGAAAATCCGCTGAGATAATTTAGCGCTATTTAATTTGTTCCTAATATATTTTTTTGAAATCCTCATACGTTTTTTAATGTTAAATATTGTATAATAAATAGCATCACATTTTTTCTCAACTATCGAAACTATCGATAGTTATCGATAGTCATTACTAAAACTATCGATAACTATCGATGGTGTCTACTATCGATAGTTCTCCATCACTAGCTTAAAAGTATAGACTCACACCAGAAGTACCAATGTTAATATTAACAAAACCCGACGCTGTCTTTCTCAGCTTCGAAGCACTAGCATGTACCCAACGTGGACATTATTCTTCAGTATATTCAGGACTTTTTTACATTGCAAGACCAAATCTGATTTGGTCCCGCAAGTATCAAAAACTATTAAGATGGCTATATGAATGATGATTGACTATATGAAGACAGTGTACCTATAAAATAGGAAAGTAAATTATGTTCTGTTTGGTCCAATAGTATTCTCTTTCTGTGGAAGGTGCGTTAATTTAACTTTGGAAATTAAGCAGCATTTTTCAACAACAGTTGGTTGTTCAGTTCACCCCAGTCAGTCCATTTGTTTAATTTGAAAGCAGCATCTTCATCAAACAGTTTCGTTTTGGTGGTCTAAAGGACATGATTCATTTTCGGTGCTTGTTTTTTTTTTGTTTCTTTGGTAGGATACCAAAGATTACTAATAGTCCATTTCAAAGTGCAGAGCAGCTCCCTTATATGCATTGGATAGTGCCCCTTCTCTGGCCGATACAAAATAATTTTGTAACAGCGTCGTTTATCCTATGTTCATGATACTCTATTTTCTAGCCTAGTCCATTATGGTATTCTGGTATTCTGGAAGCATGGGAGGGCGACCTTCAGAGAGCTATCTAAGCCGTCAGCCATTCTACTGCATTTTAAAAACTGCCGCTGTTGCTTAGAGGGAATCTTCCTAATGGCCTAGGATTGTAGGAATAGTTGCATAGTACATGTCGCAAGGTCTCCTCTTCTTGCTGCCAAAAAGGGTCTTTAATTTAACTTCAAGTGTGTTTGTGGAGGTGTTTTCTCAGCTAACATTGTCCAGTGAGAATGCTTGTCATCGCCAGATATAGCATTGCTGCCTCTTTGCTATGGTACCTACCTTAAAGCTCCCTAGCAAGTTGGCAGCTGCTTGTTTCATACTACAGTTCGTTAAATTTCACATGGGTGTCCTTTAATTGGTTGTATTATTGACAACCTATCAGCTTTCTTGTTGCCTCTGTATTGAGCATCCCTTCACCCAAGGGCTTGACGGCATTCCTTTACTGCTCCTGTCGTAATTTATAGTTCTGTAGGGTTAGTAATAATTTATAGTAGTAATTTATAGTAGTTAGTAGTAATTTATAGTAGTAGTTAGTCTACGATCTGTGTAGATTCACAATTCTTCTTCTCTAGGCTTCGAAAGGTTCTGGGGCATCCTGGTGGTATATACTGCTTAATATTTCAGTTGTGAATTTACCAATTAAAATTAAGCAATGCTGAAATATTGATTTGTCTTTGCAAATGACAGAGCTAGAACGGAAAGAAGGTATCACACTGCACCATCTAATTATACCACCTCTAAAAATATTCTAGTAAATTTCGACTCTCTAACGTCTATTACAGTCGAGGCCATTGTCTTTAGAAGTCAAACGACATTCTACTTTCGCTCGAATCTAACTCGCCCATACGCATTTTACACTATTCCAGAGATTATCATCGCAGTTTATCCGAGCCTTATTCGAAAAACTTTCACGTATCCGCAGCACAATTACCGAAAAGTGAGTATCTGGATTACATAACGCGGATAGGTGGGGCAGCGAAAAAAATTGCTTTACTATAAATGTGACTCACGGGCCCACGTCTATGATGTCAGAGCCTATCATATTCTCGTATATAGAATGCCGAAAATCCGTGATGGTACACTTTTGGCTCCGACTAATAAAGATTTAGTTTGTTGAACTTAGAGATATAAAAAAGGGCACCATTAATTGTCCGTTTGAGGTATCAAACGAGTATATGGTTGAACGGCTTCGATGTGAAGAATCCCACTGCGTCTAAAATGAGTTGGTCGATTTTGTAATCATAATGTCGCGGTAATATTTGGCTCCTTAATTTTTTACATATTGAAATTTAAATTGTAGAAGGCAAAAAAAATTGTAATTAACGCTTCAGATTGCTTCTAATCATATATTGATTTTCTGCGATGTTTATAGCTTGTTACAAAAATGATGCAGATTTTTTATTAATATCACATGCTGCAATCAAAAAACATAAACTGCGCACACATGCTCCATCCTAAAATGAAACATCTTGCATAATACTTTAAGGCCGAATAAGGTTACCAGGTTGCCAGAAAATTTCAGTACTTTGAATAAAATTGAGAATGTGATTTCAAATATCGGTTCCACTTCTATACGAGGTGTGTAAATTAAGTAATGATAGAAATTATTTTTTTAAATTATATATATTCGAATAAAATTATGATTAAGTACCGTATTCTTCAAAATAACTTCTTTGGGAAGCAACACAATGCTGGAGACGGTTCTTCCATTCCTCACAGCAGTGCTGGAACTCATATACTGGAATAGCCTTCAGCTGGTCGGTTACAGCCGTTCGAATGTTTTCTTTGGTCCCAAAATGACGTCCCTTGAGGTGATTTTACAATCTCGGGACGAGAAAAAATTCACAAGGACTCAAGTCAGGCGAATAAGGAGGTTGAGGAGTCATATGAATGTTTTTACTGGCTAAAAACTCGTTTACTGAAATGGCCGTGTGACAAGGCGCATTGTCGTGATGCATCATCCAGTTGTTCTTGATGTTTGGTCTCACACGCATGATACTTTTACGAATTAATTCTATGGTCCCAAAATGACATCCTTTGAGGTTATATTTACAACATCCAGTGCTTGATGCTTGGTCTCACATATATGACACTTTTTCGAATTTTCGACTCTCTTCCTTCTGAGAATGCCCTAAACTACCGAAAAACCTGGGCTCTTGAAAAAACACTGTCTTCGTAGGCATGTTGAAGTTTTGCAAAAGTATCCGTTGCGATGTGTCCAAGTCTGAAGCAAAACATGATAGCACACCTTTGGTCAAAATTAATGTCACTCATTTTTAAAACGCACTAGAAAAAAAAACGGTTTACGAAAACACTCACAAAGAACAAACAAATGACTCTAACAAGTTCAAACTTGTACTGAAGGTGCATTACATGTTAACCAACCGCCCTTCCAAGTCCCGTCTCCGCAGTGTTGGTAGATCGGGCGTTACGTTGTCAGTCTCATTACTTAATTTACACACATCGTAGACTATTGTTTTTTTGTTTCAATTTTAAGTAAAGGAAAGTATTTTTAGGACGATGATTGCGAAAACAGAAGGCATAAAATTTAGTTAAAAAGCAGTTTGTATGCTACCAAACCTAGAAGAACATAGCTACCAAACACTGAAGAACTAAAACATAGGATCAGATTATAACACCACAAGTTTTAAGAATATATAATGAATATAACTATCGATTAGTTAAGTAAATGGTGCACATTTTGAACAATTGTTAAGATAATAGTAAGTATTCTCGACTTTGAACTCCTCACAGTGCTTTTTTACAGTCAAAAATGTTTATTACAAGTATGAACTACTCCTTTCTTCGTAATCACCGTTCTAAAAAATACTGTTATTCGCCTAGAATTGAAACAAAAAATGTATGATAAACTTAATTTTTAAAAGAGCAATTCAACGAGATTTCTCATGCAGTAACCACCATCACATTATAAAAAAATGGAGGTGGTTATACACCCAGGGTTTCAAGGGTCTTAGGAAGTAAAAAATGTAACAATTCATTAATTTATGCAACAATAAAAGATAATAATTGGAAGTGGAAATAAGAACGTTAAGCAACGGTTTTTCTTTTCTTATTTTCATTTCAACTTTTCTCTCACACAAATGTGAGACTGTAACCATAACTGTTGTTCGTGAATTGCATAATAATACATGTACAATGGCCTAAAGTGTCATGATTTGCCAATAAATAACCAGCCATTAAAAAAAATCATCCGTTGGCCGGGCAAAAAAAGATGTATTTGTATTCTTGATTTTATGTTTATAACCTTATTTAATTATCAAGGCTGTCACATTATATGACAGCCATTAATTATTTTAAAAATGTGACAGCAACTTCAAAAGTTTGACAACAAAGTTTCGCCTCGAGGTTCGACGTAACCGCTATTTCCATCTATTTTGAACGGCTCATTACAAAGATACGAGGGTGGTTTGATAAGTCCGAGACCTTTTGAATTTCCCGCGCAGTAACTTTAATGGCAACACTGCTCTCGTCAACTGCCATATATCGGTAGACTAATGTAAAATTTTGAGCAATCTACGTCATTTGGTTTATGTTTGACAGCCATTAAAAGCAGTTAACCTCGTTAATTTCCACAAAAATGGAAAAAAGTCAATTTCGTCTGCTGATTAAGCATTACTTTTTGAGCAAAAAACACATTACCGAAACCAAGTAGAAGCTTGATAAATACTATGGGGACTCATCAATTTCAATGCATCATCAATTTCAATGGTTAAAAACTGGTTTACTGAGTTCCGTTGTGGCCGCACCAGTACAAGTGACGCTGAACGTTCAGGCCGAAAGAAGTCGTTACGCCAGAAATCGTCGATAAGACCCATGGAATGATATTGGACGATCGAAGATTGAAAGTGCGTGAATTGACGTGAATTTTGCATGAATATTTGGATATGAAAAAGTCCGCGCGATGGGTGCCGCGATTGCTCACGATCAACCATAAGCACAACCATGTGACCACTTCAAAGGAGTGTTTGGGGATGTTCAGCCGCAATCAAGACTAGTTTTTATGCCGTTTCGTTACCGTAGATTAGACATGGATCCATCACAGCACACCAGAGACCAAGCAACAATCGAAATAGTGGGTTTCTACAGGTGAACGTGCATCGAAGAAGGCTAAGATGGGTCTGTCGGCCAACCAAGTCATGGCCACAGTTTTCTGGGATTCGCGCGGTGTCATTCATATAGATTACCTTGAAAAGGGTAAAACGATCACCGGCGAATATTATTCACAGCTGTTGGGTAGATTTGACACTGTTTTGAAGCAGAAACGACCGCATTTAGCGAAGAAGAAAGTGTTGTTTTATCACGACAATGCACGGGTGCATACGTGTGTAATCACCATGGCAAAAATTCATCAATTGGGTTACGAACTGCTACCTCATCCACCGTATTCTCCAAATTTAGCCTTCTCCGACTATTTCCTGTTTCCAAACCTGAAGAAATGGCTAATGGTGGTAGGAGATTTGGGTCGAATAAAGAGGTCATCGCTGAAACAAACGCGTATTTTGAGGGCATTGAGGAATCATATTATTTACAAGGAATACAAAAATTAGAAACACGTTGGACTAAATGTATCGAGCTAAAAGGAGATCATGTAGAAAAATAAAATGATTTTTTGCCGAAAAATGTTTTCCTTTAAAGGTCACAGACTTGTAAAATCACCCTCGTAACTTCAGTCCTTTTTTTTGAAACGAAACTGCGTAAATTGGTTGACTTGATTTATTATGTATCTATTATATGTACATATGTATACAGTTAGTAGACGGCAAATTTACGCAAAACCGATGTTCCACTTTTTCGGCCTCGAGTGCACTTTCGTGCAGTACTGTCGCGCTCGCGGTATCCACGAGCAAATAATACAGTGTAATACCTTATCCCACATTTTGCGAAACCGTATAGTTAGAGGTCTCCGCAATATCCACCGTCATTTAATAACGGTGAAACGTGGATGCCGGTTATTTTTTTCGCGATTTAACGGTGGTAACAAATTAGAATACAGTTAGCGATAATCAAGTGAAGACGTATAATGGTCATGACAATAGCGTTGCGGCGTATCGCCGCATTCTACGTAATTTTTGTGGCCGTGCCGATCAGGGGCGGACGTGCCGAAATGCCCCCGAGGTGAAAGGGAGCCCGGAGGCCACGAATTGTCAAATTAATTCTATAAGATACAATCCCTAAAAACACTACTGAGGGTAGATTTTTTAACATGGAGCTCTGGTTCTTGACTATTATTTTTGCAACTAATATAAAAAATGACGTTGTTACATTTGGTCTATTGCATAATACAATTGGTTTATTTAAATTTTAAAGAAAACAAATATACAGTGCTGATTTTTTTTAAATTTAAAACTGATATCAAGCCACCAATTAATATCACTATATTCTACTATATTTTTATTTTCTATTTATTTTGTAAAAAGTTTGTTCCTGTCTAATTTAATTAACTAAGTAATTGTCTGCATCCGTTGATGACTCTGTCATCGGTGTTTTTGCTACTCGTAGGTTTACTCAAGAGTCTGCTAATAAAGTAGTTTAGACGACTCCAAAAATTGTATTATATTTTTTTTTGGTTTCTTGTTCTTGGACTTATATTAAAGGGAAATCTTTGGAGCATACGAGGTGTTTAAATTAAGTAATGAGACTGGTCTTTTTAAATTTTTGTATTCGAATAAAATTACAATTCAGTATTGTCTCTTTCAAAATAACTTCCTTGGGACGCTACACAGCGCTGGAGACGATTCCTCCATTCCTCATAGCAGTGCTGGAACTCATATACTGGAATAGCCTTCAGCTGGTCGGTTACAGCCGTTTGAATGTTTTCTTTGGTCCCAAAATGACGTCCCTTGAGGTGATTTTACAATCTCGGGACTAGAAAAAACTCACAAGGATTCAAGTCAGGCGAATAAGGAGGTTGAGGAGTCATATGAATGTTTTTACTGGCTAAAAAACTCGTTTCATCCAGTTGTTCTTGATGTTTGGTCTCACACGCATGTTCCTTTTTCGAAGTTTTTCAAGAACCTTTCTGTAAAAGTGTTAATTTACTGTTTGGCCTGGAGGCACAAACTCTTTGTGGACAATTCCCTGGCTATCAAAAAAGCAAATCAACATGTATTTGATCTTCGGCTTGCTCATTCTTGCTTTTTTTTGGGTCTTGGAGAGCTTGAAGAGTGCCATGCAATGCTTTGATACTTGGTTTCCGGGTCTCTCTCCCGCACTCTCCATAAAATAGGGAACATTTGCAATCGATTCCAAAAAGTCAACACACATTTCTCTCCTAATGTCCTTTTGTTTCTGCGAAAGGTTTTTTGGAATCATTTTTGCGCAGATTTTTCTCATCCCCAATTCATCAGTCAAAATCTGATGAACAATGGTGTGATTCAAATTTAACTCTTCCTCGATCATTCTTGTCGTCAACCGACGATCTGAACGCACAAGATTCACAGACATTTTCAAAGTTCTTGAAGAAGAAATGGCTAAATAGACGCAGTAATCGAAATTGTAACTGTATATACTGTTTTCATTGTAGCCATTTTTTTATTTTGATCACGTGTTTTTTTTTTTAACTGGTGTAGGTCAATTTTGACGGTGCAATTAGTTTTCGCTTAAAAAATTATGTCAATAACATACACATAAGCACGGATTCTGGCTTTTTTTGGTACTGTCAAATTAGATTTTGTTCCCAAAAAAAAAAAACGAAAAATTGAATTATTATTAGATACAGAGAAATGTTATTAAATTACATATAGTGACAAAATATTATTTATTAAATAATATGTAATAAAATATGATATATTAAATTACATATAGAGAAAGTTTTTTTTTGAAATTTAAAACTCAAAAACTTGAGCGAAGTTCTTAGCCCCCCAAAACGGACCGGATCCGTACCTGCTCTCCGTACATTATGTATGTAGAGCAAATTGCACACCTGCGGGCACCAGACGTTAAAAAGACAATCTAGCGATGCTCTGTGTCGTAAAAATAACAGTTCGTTCGACCGGAATGTTTATTAAAACGGAAGTTAATCGCGTCTGAATCTAGATAGGAGGAAGAGAGCGAACGCTCAGGAGAGGGGTCTTAATTTAATAGAAATAATAATTAAGAGGCGATTGCCGATTGCGGTTATGGATCTCGGCGGCCGATAATGCATGTAATCAGATTACCGGCTGTAATTAAATAAAAATGTATTTGTCGGTGAGCGTGTTTCTTTTTTCTGTTAGCTTCCCATTCAGTATCATTATCCATCATATAGGTAAAGAGAGGTCGGTTAACGACTATCTACATTAGGGTGGTCCTTATTTTGGAAAAGTCCCGATTTTTTTGAGTGCTCCCACTAAAGGAGAAGTAGAGGCCTAGAAAATAATTATGAAACAATAAAAAAGTAGAAAAAATAAACGATAACCCGTACCCCACGCAGGTTGAATTTTAAATGGGATTTAACATGGGTTTTCCGATTTTGTAGGTTAAACCACGCGTTGAGCACTTGATTTCCATCGGTTCAAGGTGAAACTTGGTCCCCAGGTTTTCGATATCGCTGAATCCAAATATCATATAAAAAACCGGTTTTGACTAATACCAGCTGTCAAAAAAGCGGTCAATAAAAATTCATTTTTTTGATTATTTAAAATTTTAAGGATTTTTTTTTATATTTTAACACAAATCAAGTATAGTTTCGTCGTAAAAAAATATGTCATTTTTGCTGAATGACAACTGTCAATTTTTTTTAATACTTTAATACTGTCAATTTCATCTCAAGTAACTTTCAATTGAACTTTAAATGTTTTTTTCGATTTCTGTAAGGAGAAATATTATTAATTTCGAAATAAGGTTTTGACACCTGTCGTTTATGTCAAAACCGACATTTATTTCGAAACTATACTATACTATATTGGTATTTAAATATATCAAAAAGTTTTATTTGTCAAAAAATTAATTTTTATTGACAGCTTTTTTGACAGATGTCAAGTCCAAACCCGTTTTTGACATCATATTCGGATTTAACTGTATTGAAACACTTAATTAAGACTATTTTCCGAATTGAGAAATTGAAAAAAAAAAACTAAAAACTCGATAAAAAATTTCATTGACAGCTTAATTGACAGTTGTCATTTAGCGAAAAACACGTTACCAATTTTTTAACGACGAAACTTTACTTGATTTGTGTTACAATATAAAAAAAAAACCTTAAAATTTTAAATAATCAAAAAGTGAATTTTTATTGACCGCTTTTTTGACAGCTGGTATTAGTCAAAACCGGTTTTTGACATAGTATTTGGATTCAGCGATATCGAAAACCTGTGGATACGAAGTTTCACCTTGAAGCGATTGAAATCAAGTGCTCAACGCTTGGTTTAAAATAAAAAAAAAACGGAAAGCCCATGGTAAATCCCATTTAAAATTCAACCTGCGTGGTTCACGAGTTATTTTTTTTTTTTGACTTTTTATTGTTTCATAATTATTTTCTAGGCCTCCACTTCCGATTTAGTGGGAGCACTCAAAAAAATCGGGACTTTTCCAAAATAAGGACCACCCTAATCTACATATAGGATAATGCACCATAAATGCCCCCCCTCTAACTTGTATTTCTACACTAATACGAAAATTAAAAAAAAATAACAGGTCAACATTTAATTAATTTGCAAAAAAAAACGAGCTCTACCTAGGTACCCAAGAGTTTTTGGGGTCGCTGATTCCGATGTCGAGGTCAATTAATCTAATCTAATAATCTAGTTAATCTAATCTAATAATTAAGCTCTATCACGTCAGTTTCAAGGTCATTTGAAGATCAAACTAAAAAAAGGTGGTTGAAAAAATCTGAAAGAATGCATACATAGATTTTTGGAGCCTCTGAGTCCGAAACCGGTATTCGCCACACTTAAAAGGCATCTAGATGTCATTTCAAGGTCATTCTTAGGTTATTTCAAGGTTAAGTAGAGAAAAACAAAAGGAGAAGATAAACAGATAATTCAATTTTTTTTACCTTCTATTCTTACTTACGGACCTAACGACTCCAAAAACCCATATATGATTTTTTTTAGATTTTTTCAACGACATTTTCTTAGTTTGAGCTTCAAATGACCTTGAAACTGATGTGACAGAGCTTAACTGACCTCAGCATCAGAATTAGCGATCTCAAAAACCCCTAGGCGCCTAGGAAGTGTCCGTTTTTTTTTTCAAACTAAATGTTGACCTGTGTAATCATTCTCTAGCAATATTTTTATGTCATAATAAAAAAATATGTGACCTTCAAAGCAATTGAATTCCATAGGTGTACTTGACTTTTAAATGAAACACCAAGTATGTCGCTGAAAAATCGAAATCTTCATGTTTTTCTGATTTCAGCAATGTAAGGTTTCGTATACCTATTTGCTGATATTATCAAAAATATTAATTTTGCAATCTGAGTTGAACCAACATCGTTCAAGTGTCAGTGTCAAAGATGGGTAAAATGGACTTGCGATTGCTAAAGATGGCCGCCTAGAGAAGTCCTGACCTTACGCTATTTGATTTTTTTTTACGGGGTTATATGAAAAATTAAGTTAATAAAGAAAAGTTGAAGCTGGGCAACGTAGCACCTGATCTCGCAACACTGCGGAGACGGGACTTGGTATCTTAACATGTAGTGCACCTTCAATACAAGTTTGAACTTGTTAGAGTTGTTTGTTTTTTCTTTGTGACTGTTTTCGTAAACCGTTTTTTTTTCTAGTGCGTTTTAAAAATGAGTGATGTTAATTTCGAGCAACAGTGTGCTTGCACTGCGGAGACGGGACTTAGAGGGGCGGTAGGTTAACAAACATGTAATGCACCTTCAGTACAAGTTTGAACTTGTTAGAGTCTTAGTTAGTAGACTTGGACACAGCGCAACGGATACTTGCGTGTGCAAAATTTTAACACGTCTACGGAGAGAATATTTTTTCAAGAGCCCAGGTTCTTCGGTGATTTAAGATTCTCAGAAGGAAGATAGTCGATTGAAGATGAAGCACGCAGCGGAAGGCCTTCATCTTCAAGAACCGGTAAAAATGTCGATAGAATATGGGATCTTGGGTGCTTTCAGATCGTCGTCGTTTGACGACAAGAATGTCGTCATGGTCAAATGGGAAGAGTTAAATTCTGCGCAAAATCAAGGAACCTTTCGCAGGAACAAAAGTACATCAGGAGATAAAGGTGTCGTGACTTTTCGGAATCGATTGAAAATGATCCCCATTTTATGGAACGTGTCATTACTGATGATGAGACTTTGGTGTTTGAGTACGATCCGAAATCCGAAAAAGTGTCAAAGCACGGAATGGCACACTTCAAGCTCTCCAAGACTCAAAGAGTTTATGCCTCCAGGCCAAACAGTGAACCAACATTTTTACAGACATGTTCTTAAAAAACTTCGAAAAAGGGTCATGCGTGTAAGATCAAGAACAACTGGATGTTGCATCACGACAATGCGCAACAAAACATTTCGCGAATAATTTGCAAGCCGTTTCCAGTATAATCTGGTGAGGCAGACGTTTTTTTTTAAGTATTTTTCGCAAGTTTCATTTGAAGTTCTTTTGCTATTACAGTCTTCTATAAAAGTTTACTAATAGCCTTTCAATTATAAATTTAAATATTACAGAATTATTCTAAAACGTGTGCACATTTAAAAATTCAATATGGCAACGTTTTTTGATGTTTGTTGATTTAGAGTTCGTTGCACATTTCACACCTAATGGTATTTAAAGTATCGGATTATCATTCCACTTCCAGCGCAACCGACCAGCTCTGAATGATCGTCTGGACAGACGAGCGAGGGATTTTGTCTGTTGTGCCCGTAGGTAGTTTTAGCTGTTCCGCTCGTCTGTATGTACGTGTTTTATTTATGTACGTACTCATATCAATATACAGGGCCACCCCATGTTGATTTAGTTACAGCAAATATTACCAACTAAAAAAAAAACTATGTGCAAATGGAGGCGGTGTGGGATGGGCTACGTCTTGGCCGCCATTGTTGACAATAAACACAACGCGGCGGCGGATACCCGTCCCCCTTTTTCGACGGATTTGAACAGCAGCCATTTTGTAAGTTAGTTAGCAGGTGGAGCATGTGCGCAGAAACGCTTTGTCGTTTAAAGGTGTAGAAAATCTTATCCTGTTCATTTTATTTTAATTAAAATAGGGGACGCTTATGGAGGTGACTTAAAATTTGTTACTCTATTCCTAACCTATAAAACTAGGTGATGATTTCCTCCGCAAGAAAACGAACTCGTTCGTCAGCAGGGATATGCTAACGACACAGGCTAAGTGATTTAGGCCCCTTAAAAAAAACACGCATAAATAACCCGACGAGAGGTGCCCCTAATAATAGGTAGCCCTCGTTAAATTTTTACGAGTTAATCTAGGATAATAGCGCCGTAATAAAATAATCACATTACAAGGATGAGAGAGGTGTCCACAATTAAATGCGCCTCATAATCCGGGCAAAAAAGCCGTAAACCCATAATCGAGCCTGCCCAATAAATAATTCGATGTAATCGATTCATGAAAAGATAATTGCAGCGTGCCGGTATGCGGCGTATGTTGCGGCGGACACACTTGTTTCAGCAGCGCGGGGCAGCGTCTCCGGATCTTTGAAAAATGAAGCTCGTCTCATCTCCTCCCTCCGCCCGTCTCACCTCTCTCTCGTTCGTTCTCCTTCTCTTTCTTTCTCGTCTGCCTCCGCCGACCCGTTGCCGAGTACACTCAGAAAAGTTTTTCAACTGACAATTGGAGACGTGCAATTGTGTCGATTTCAACGAACGTTTCATTAGGAGGCAGGCTTTGCGATGGGATTACAATAATTACACGGTTATACAGTATAACCCAGAGCGGAAAATATGATTATTTTAAAAAAATTATCTCAGTTACCTAAGTGTCTAGATACTTTTTTCAAAAATTATCAATGATACAATATACTCGTATCAAAATAAAGTATCTAAGATACTTTTAATTTTGGGGACAAATATTTGAAAAAAGACATTTAGAAACAGATGTATGTGTATGAATGAATATTCTATGCTTGGTAATCTTAAAAAGTTTGCATTAAATAATAATGATATTCAGTATACCGAAATACATGTACATCCTAGTGTTGTATCAAAATGTACTATTTTAAACTGGTGTTGTCAACAGCATTGACTTAAAACTTAAAGTTATAGATCAAAGGAAAATAAAAATAATGTATTAAAACCCATTAAAGTGGTAGCATTTAAATATTTAATATTTCATTGGCTTTTAAAAAAAGTGAAATTTGTCAGTGTGTGTCAGATAATATATATCCGAGGGGTATTTAAAATTATATAATAAAAGTGTCATATGATAATATTTTTTCCATTGCTGGAGCTAAAGAAGGCACTGTCATATTACATTTGCAAATCGCTGTTTATTTAAAGTACTATAAAATTTCAACTTCAATGCTTTCTTCGTTCGTTCCTCAATGTATTCACTTTGTCAGCAAATGGTAGTTTTTTTGGTGTTTGCACTTGTTATTTTATTATTAAGGTAATACTGACGCCGACGACATAAACACCTCGAACACACTAATAATAATGTTGGAGTCTGTCCGACGGGCGACTAATAGCACACGATTTCATAATATTCCTATATATTTTCGTCGGCCTGAGTATAACATTCCAGTATAGGCGTGAGCATTGTTCACATGATCATTGAAGTGTAAGAAAAAGCGGAGAAATGACTATTACCACAATGTTATAATACCTCTATCCTACAGTGGGTACTGGAACCTTCGGCGTCAAAAATTCGAGTATTTCTCTAGAGTCTGGTACGTGGACAATATCTTCGCGGTATTTGATACAAATGAAATTAGTTTAGATAATGTTGTTGCTAAATTAGATACTATAAAATTTACATATGAAACGGAAGACAATGAACAGCTACCATTTTTAGATATATTGGTTATTAGAAATAGTGAAAATAAGTTAGAATTTGATATATAGTATATAGGAAAGAAACCGCGACTCTTAGATATATCCCCAACGATTCACACCCCCTTTTCAACATTAAATGGCAAGTTTTAATTTTCTAATTTATCGTTTGTTAAGTTTCTCCCTCGGTAATGAAAGGTTTGAACATGAGAAATATTTAATTAAGGATATAATCTATGACAACGGTTACTCAGTTCATTTAATAGATACGTTAATAAGGAAGCATGCATTTAAGAGAACCCTTTACAATTCCACGACTTTTCGTAGAGCTAGTGACAATTCGAAATTTGTTTCGTTACCATATCAATCTAAACTCACCCGCGGACTAGATACAATTTTTAAAAATATTAATATCAATGTAGTTTATAATACTAAAAATAAACTACAGATGCTTTTGGGCAATCCCAAAGACAAAATCAAAAATAACGAAAAGTTAGGAATATACGAAATAAGTTGTAAAGGTTGTGATCAAAAGTATATTGGGCAAACAAAAAAGATCTATTTTGACTAGATTTAAAGAACACATAGCTGATTTCCAATATGGCAGAACGGAAAAATATTGTGTTGTTCAACATGCTTTTGACAACAACCATAGGATAGATATAAATAATTTAAAATTAATTAGAAATGTAATAGACAGTTGGATGCTTTTGAAAGTTTATGAATCATTAAATATAACCGTAGTATGAATAAGGACAATGGTCCAATATCCACCAGTCCACTGTTTGCTCTGTTAAACAAAGACAGGTGTTACGGTTCAATAAATCGTGGCTACAAATTAAGTATAAATAGTGCAAGTGTGTAGGTTAGAATTTAGTTTTCATCTTCTCCTGAAGATGCCAATTTAGTTGACGGAACGCGCGTCGAGAAAATTATAGTAGTTCGGTGTTTCGCGGAAAACGTCCAGATTTTTATAATACCTCTAATCAAAATCAAATCATAAAACTGGTAAAAAAGTAAGTCGTTAAGTCGTAAAGTTGTTATAATACAATAATTAATGTTTAAATAAATTAACGGAAGAATAAACTTTTCTCTCAGTGTGACGCAGATAGAGAGCGACGGACAAAGCGAGGGCACGAGCACAAATAAAGAGCACTGCGTGGAGATGTACAAAAAGAAAGAGGAGATTGTCTAGAGAACCTGTTCATTTCTTAACAAAGAAGCTGCCGTAGCATTTGAACGTATTTACCGCAGATTAATTCAATTGTCACCGGCCGCTCGATTCTAATCGATTATTTTTTTTCCTGTTTACTCGTCTGCGGCCAGAAAAAAAACCTGTAGATCGCGGAATATCTACTTGCAGAAAACTGGTTAATAAGCGGCCTTAGTAATTACGAATATATGTAAATAAATTATAACAGGAATATCGTTAAAATATCACAAAAGGTAAGAGGCGTTTATGATCAAAACTGGTAAACCTGTGGTGAAACATTGTGAAGTCATATAAGTGACCAAGAGGAATACTAGCAAGAAATAAAACAGTATAGCACAACACTAAAAAAACCAGCCATCGCCGCCGATTGGAAGCTTCACCACGATAATGCTTCAAGTCACACCTGCTTTGGTGAGCAGTTACCTCTCCAAGAACGGAATTCCAACGGTTCCCCAGCCGCCCTACAGTTCCGACCTGGCCCCCCTAGACTTTTTTCTTTTTCCAAAACTTAAAACCGCCCTCAAAGGCCGCTGCCACGGGACCCTGGACACTATCAAAGTGGCTACAATGCGAATTTTAAAAGACATTTCGGAAGCCGCTTACAAAGCCGCCTTCGAATAGTGGAAACATCGCTGGCAGAAGTGTGTGGATGGCCAAGCGACTTACTTTGAAGAGTATTAATGATTTGTAATGATTTTCACAATACATTTTTATAGCATGTATACAAGCTTGCAGCAAGCTTCAAACACCGTGATGTGTCATTTGCAGCAAGCTTGGAACATTATGATGCACCGCGTGACGCAAGGGCAAAATTAATTACGTAACTGAATTTACATAAGTCGAGGTTACGTAAGTCGGGGAATTACTGGATTGCAAAGAATCTCCTGTGCTCTGTTTGGTCAGATTGTAGAAGATACAGTGGGCAGAGCACGTTACAAGGATACCTTGGCGTAACTTTTGATACCAAACTAATCTGGAGCCTACATTTGGACAACAGAATCAAAAAGGCTTACATCTTTTATGAGGAGAATCGTAGAATCATATTGAAAATAGACCAGGAGGAATCTTGTAACTGACATTCTCACTGGACACTGTCAGTTGAAAATACATCTCCACAACTTGAAGCTAAAGGAGACACCCCTTTGTCGAGGCTGTCAGAAAATACCGTGTGGCATACACTATCAAGTGTTCCACATCCTCACCTTTTTTAAAACGTTAGGATGGCTTAAGGCTGAGATGGGTTAAACTCCCGTGGGAAGAAGTACAGTTAAGAAGTACTGCGGCTTGAAGAAAAAGAGCTGTCAGCAGTTGGATACCGGATAACTGATGTTGCCCTTCTAAATACCCGAGTAATGAAAACAGTAATAGATGACAGTTACTTTTCTACAAAGTAGAAATACATACATGGAAGCTGCAGAAGGCAAAGGTTTGGTTTCCAAAATATAGTTTTCGACATGACGGAGCCAGTTTGAAAGCAAATTTGAATTTACATACATTGCATGGTGCATTTACACACTGAGAAAGATAAGGCTTTAATACAGGAACTTCTAAAGCGTGGCATAAAACACCATTAACTTTTAGGAGTTATACAACGTAAAGGCTATCTTGTATTTTGTACATAGAAGTAGCAGAGAACAGGATACGCACAAATAATCATAACTTTAACTTCTTGAAACTTTATCCTGCGAAACTCCCCCCTTTCATGGCATTAGGTAACTAAGGAACGAGGGTTAGAATTGGTAAAAAAAGAAACAAAAGAAAAAAATCTATTTATATGTACAATGCCTCCACAACGGATGGGTGTATTGACGTTTTATTGGCAAGTTGTAAACAGGTTTCAAGGTAGAGAAAAAATAGATTGTGGAAGAAATAAAAGGACAATTCAGACGTGGTTTCAACTCTCAAAATCTGTGGTATCGTTGGATACTAACATGTGATAAATAAAAAAACGTAGGGGTAAGAAAATTTTCTGTTTTATTAGCTAAATATATTAGATACTTAAAAACGCTTAAAATATTCTGAAACGTCAAGATATTCAGTTTTATTTTTTTTTGTGTGTCTTTCTGTCGGTCTGTTAACCTTTCTTGTGTACAGGATAACTCTAGAGCGCTTTTGAGAAATCAACATCTTGAACTTTTAAACATTTATCTACCATGGCGAGATCTGGAGCTGATTAAATTTTAAACTTAATCAGTTAAGGGATTATGGGATAAATCAACAATGTGTCGTTTTATAGGTTTTTTTAAGGTAGAAGTCAAATATCACATTATTATGCCTCTACTCATTTTTACTATGTACTAAACTACCATTTTTACCATAATATAACCTACATATACATACATATGACATTAAAAGTCATATGAGTCATAAATAGGGTTCGGAATAGCCTTTTTTCCATAACGCAGGATAAACTGCGTTTAACTATCCAGAGCTCCCGCAACGGGACCGGCGTACTACGGTGCATACAGAGTCCCAGCGCGTGACCAGGTACGGTCAGTGGTGATGCACGGGCAATAAATACACGCATTGTTAATTTACAAGGCGCTTAAAAAATACGGTTTATACTTTAATTATCATAGAGTTGTATAGTGCCGACCCTGCGTTATGGCACACATTTCTAGACCCTAGTCACAAAGCTCATAAAAATTATGGTCATAAATATAAGATCGGAGGTCATTGAGTTATAAGGGTTATATAGGTTTAAAGGTCTTATAGGCCATAACGGTCAGACAGGTCATACGGGTCGTAAAGGTCGAATAGAAAGGTCATAAGTAAAGCCGGCAGATCCGAGCGGCGGGCCATAACCATACGCGTCATACTACTTACTACTTGTATGTACAAAAACAAAATTCATGAAAACAATAAACTGTTGCAATTTAGAAAGAGATGTGTTAAACTTACCCTGTTATATACGTTGGGGATAGGGCCCGTTGAGATGGCCCGCCGCCCGGATCTGCCGGCTTTAGTCATAAGGATCATATGGATCAATAACCCATAGGTCATAAGTCGCATTAGGTCACAGAGGTCAATTAGGTCATAAATGTCATAAAACCCATTGTGTTATATATTAATTTCACACTTAAACATTTAAACTAGTGTTTTTAGAGATTTAGGTTTAATTCATTATGGAAAAAATTGAGGTGGACGTGGTGACTATTTGGGCACCGTTTTTTTCTGTGTACAAATAAGTAAATGGTCTCAAGAAACTAAATATGTAAATTTACCGTCATAAGTATCTGGGAGGTTTGAGCTTCATAAATTAATACTTCATAATATTTCAGTACTACTAGAACTACACCACTGAAAACAAAATCTGTGAGTATCACCTTTATCACTGACGACCAACACTACGTGTTTTCTCCGTTATCGCCTTATAATTCAGTTCAAAAGGCCAGAATATTTATTAGTCTGTGAAGTGAAAATAGCTCCAAATGTTCATATAATTTCGGACATAAATCACTAGCTAATGTTTCGGAATGTTATCAGTGTTTCTATGATGGGAGGTAATGTGGACTTAAAAAGGTCAAACAGCGCGACCCTTTAAGCTTTGAGCTGTATGAAAGGAGAGCCTGTGCGAAGTGTTATTCCTACTTATCGATTTACCTATTACGTAAAAGTAGGAAGTGCGCAAAACGGTATATCGTTTACTTTTCTGTGAACTGTACGTGGGAAGAACATGTCGCTTATAACCAATTGCCAAAACATCGTTAATTTTAAATTTGCAAAACGCAGTGAGATGGCGAACAAATTCACATTGGGCAAACAAAAAACATTATTTTCAACTAGAATCAAAGAACACATTATTTACTTCAAATTCATCAAGTACTACCAGAATATCTGCAAAATAATTACTGTTTCCGCACTTGTAAGTCCTGTTTACATGTCCAGAAATTATTAGGGTATTAATAAAGAATATGTCTAATTCCAAAAAGAAAATTTTACTAGGAAACTTTTAGTCCAGAAAGTTTAGTAACAAAAAAACCTTCTGCTCCATCTAGATGGCCGATCGTTCGTCGATTGTTTACGGTAAAGAGCAGGCCATGGAAGTATTCTTACATAGCTTTAGTCCCCAGTTAACGTGTTCCTACGCTTCTTAACCTTTCGACCCTCGTACCCATCGAAAGCCCACACGTAAAATCTGAACTTGGCAAAAAAATATACTTGAATTTATTGTCCTCATACCTACATTCTACAACTTCTCGAGAACAAACTCGTCTAAATCTAAAGAGCTCATTGCTCTTTCATATTTTGTTACCGAATTCGGAGATCCATTTAATACGAAAAAAAAAAATGTCAACTTATATGAACAAAAGGTCATGAGTTTACTGTAAAATAATGTTTTTTTTTTGTCTCTCGGGTTGTCTTTCACTCATTTGTTTTAATATTGGAGAATTGATTTTTCAAAAAATCAAGTGTATAAAAAAAAGCTAAAGTAAAATTAATGGATGGTTCATTTAAAAATGTTTAGCTTCGTATTTAATACGGATGAGGCAACATTTATGAGATGAGGAATTTTCAAAAAGTTTCAGAGACTGTCATATGAATGACCAAAAGACTGATGAAAATACAAATATTTAATACGAAGGTGTAATATTTTCCTCATGAATTTAAATTAAACTTTTGGTAGAGTTAAACATCACCTTGTAGGACCCTTTGAACTTCTACCAAAAATGAATGGACAGGATTACTTAAATTTTGTCCAGCATAATATTCGATCTGCGGGATGATGTTTCTTTAAATATTAGAGATCATAGGACTTATAAGATGTCGCCCCTCCTCGTGATTTCGTCGGTGGATTGAAGAGGAAGTGAACATCCACGGCCTCCAAGAAGTCCAGATTTGAATCCTGTGGA
This sequence comes from Aromia moschata, assembly GCA_029963805.1. Taxonomy (NCBI): domain Eukaryota; kingdom Metazoa; phylum Arthropoda; class Insecta; order Coleoptera; family Cerambycidae; genus Aromia; species Aromia moschata. The sequence goes on from JAPWTK010001106.1 coordinate 80,287, forward strand.
TTTCTATTTCTAGGGGATATATTGAAACTCTGGTTTATTCTAGCGCTACGGTTGATACCAAAACTGAATTGTGGCAAAAATAATTATTAACAACATCAGTTTATTGCAATTAATTTGGCACCCCTATTTTTTTTCTCAAGATTTATATACCTAAGGTAATACAGATCTGTGGTTTCTAATGACGCATGAGAGTGAACGGGAATTAATTTCATTCTACTTTAACTTCATTGCAAAAAGTCAAAGGTTCATAAAAGGTCAGATATATCGCATTTTACCTAATGTCCTTTAACTTTCTACCTTTAATTTCTTTAACATATTAAAGAAACTAAATTGGTCACGATCAAGAACGTCAAAAAGGTAAATTGACAAAAAGTTATGGAGTGGAAGGAGGACAAACCGAGGTCAATGGGGACAAGTGTATCAACGAGAATAAAGAGGGCAAGAAAGTTATGGAAGGTAATAGAGTTAAAAGGACACGTACGACAAAGTAAGGACAAGAAGGTTCAGAGTAATAAAAGGGGATTAACGAGGGCGAGGTTAAATAGAGGTTAAGGAGGACAAAATGAGGTGGAGGAGGACAAGGTGAACAATTGGAATAGGAAACTAAGGAAGGTGATGAAGATGTTCAGAAGAACAAGAACGAAAGACAGGGGGGGAAAGGACAAAAGGAGGATAAAAGGACAAGAATATTAAGATGGACAAAAGGAAGTCAGTGAAAACAAAAGTAAGTTGTGAAGTATAAAAGGAGTTTAATAAGGGTAAGAGCTCAAGGACGTTAAGGACATAAAAGGAGACCATGTTGGAGATGGAGGTTAAGCAGTACAAGAAGGTCAATTGGTCAATGTTAAGGAGCTCATAAATATAAAATAAATAACGCTCAAAGTCAAAGATGTCAAAGAGAACAAGGAGGTTAAGGTGAAAATTCTAGAAAAGTCAAAGAGGTCAAAAACTCTATTTTATATAGAGTCCTATTTTACATACCTAGGTCTAAAAAAACAAAGAGTAGTATTATAAACCACATATCAAGGAAGCTATTAAAGGGTTTAATAATGACAAAGTTGATAGAGGTCAAAAATACCAAAAGAAGGAGAAAGGTCAAAGATCAGGTATCAAAAGGTCATAGTGTAACGAATGGAAAAAATGGAAAATAGTCCAAAGATAAATCACGAATCAGAAGCAATAAAATACGTCAGGGACAAAAAAATGTCGTTTTTAGAAAGATAAAAAATGACACACATCAAAAGACCGATGATTAAAAAGGGAAAAATTTGCTTAAAAAAAAAGGTATATGAAAAACGTATAACCTAAAATTGGTAGGGATATTCTAATTAAATGTGGAAAAAATTGGATGTGGAAGTAGTGGTTCCTTAGACAGATCATCTGTTCATTTCGCCTCTCGCTGGACGTATAACGTTGTACGTATGTACGAGTATATCCGTCGATAAGGCCGATATATCAGCGTATTAATATAAATATGTGGCAGACCGGCGGTCGGCGGCGGCAGGTGATGCGTGCGGTGGTCTGTAATCAGCCATCGGTCGCGATACGCCGGCCGACAAACGGCTGTAAAAAACCGATCGGCCGCACTACTAAACGCAGCCCACCGCCGACCACATCTGCCCTCGCCGTGAACGATCCAAGAGAGCTGCTGCCGCTGCCACTGCTGCTTCTGCCGCTGCTCAATGGGCTCCGCGCGGTGGGCGCTGGTCAACTGTCCCCATCCTATTAGCAATTTTTTGACATTCTATGTCTTTATTATGGGATTGCCCCTGGAAAATATTGCGTCATGCGTCACGTCACGCACCCCCCCCCCACCTTTCCTGGGCCTGGATGAGAGCTATCCCTCATTTAAACCTTCATCTCGGCCCTCATTTAACTCTCATATAATAATAAAATAATTCCTCATTCTAGCCCTCATTCAATTCTCCTCATTTTGACATTCTATGTCTTTATTATGGGATTGCCCCTGGAAAATATTGCGATCTGCGTCATGGTTTTGCGTCACGTCACGCTTGGTAAAGATGGTTTGCCTAACCTGAAGGGGCAAAATCTGGGGTAGGGAAAAACTCTATCGAGCATCATGTATGTGACGCATGACGTCATGGGTCCAAAGACATAGAATGTTCCATGGCCTCACGTGCGTAGCTTCGTGAGTTTCAATCTTTTTGTAGGTGTAACTGTGAAAGTCCGAAAAGCGGCAGGACCTGGGACTGACGCGCCAAGCCTGTGATTCACCAAGAGACACTGGTAGAAGTCCAAATACTAGTTATTTTAGTTTCATACATAAACAGTAATAATTAATAAAGGTAAAAATAGGTCCATTTAACTAAACATACGAAGTGTGCAAATTGAGTAATGAGACTTGTTTTTATTATAAGAGAATTACAATTCAGTACTTTCTCCTTCAAAATAACTTCCTTGGGAAGTGACATAGCGCTGTAGACGGTTCTGCAACTCATATACGGGAATAGCCTTCAGCTGGTCGGTTACAACCGTTTGAATGTTTTCTATGGTCCCAAAATGAAGTCCCTTTAGCTGATTTTTCAATATCAGGAAGAGAAAAAAGCCACAAGGACTCAAGTCAGCTGAATAAGGAGGCTGAGGAGTCACAGTAATGGTTTTACTGACGAAAAACTCGTTTACTGAAATGGATGTGTGACAAGGCGCATTATAGTGGTGCCAGTTGTTCTTGTTGTTTGGTCTCACACGCATGACCCTTCGAAGTTTTTTCAAGAACCTCTCTGTCAAAGTTTTGACTTACTGTTGACCTGGAGGCACAAACATTTTGTGGACAATTCCCTGGCTATCAAAAAAGCAAATCAGCATGCATTTGATCTTCAACTTGCTTATTCTTGCTTTTTTGGGTCTTGGTGAGCTTAAAATGTGCCACTCCATGCCTTAGCGATTGGTTTCCGGTACATACTCGAACACCCATGTCTCAGTAATGACACATTCCATAAAATGGGGATAATTTTCAATCGATTCCAAAAGTCAAGACACCTTTCTCTCTCGATGTCCGTTTTGTTCCCTGCGAAAGGTTTTTTGGTACCATTTTTACGCTGATTTTTATCATCCCCAATTCGTTAGTCAAAATCTAATGAACAGTTATGTGATTCAAATTTAACTCTTCCCCGATCATTCTTGTCTGTTCCCCGATCTGCACACACAAGATCCCGTATTTCATGTCATTTTCATCGGTTGAAAATGAAGGCCTTCCGTTGCGTGGTTCATCTTCAATCGGCTATCTTCCTTCTGTGAATGCCTTAAACCACCGAAAAACCTGGGCTCTTGCAAAAACACTGTCTCCGTAGACGTGTTGAAGTTTTGCAAAAGTATCCGTTGCGCTGTGTTCAAGTCTGAAGCAAAACCTGATAGTACATCGTTGCTCAAAATTAATGTCGCTAATTTTTTAAACGCACTAGAAAAAAACCGGTTTGTCACAGGATCTTGGAGAAAATTATCGAATAACAATTAAAATCAGACATAATCCTTGAGTGTAAAGAAAACTCACATAATTCGAGTCAGCAACCAGCTTCAACAATGAATGTTAAGCATACTAACTTAGGACCGATTTGTATTTCTGTGAACAGATGGATGCAAAGGTTATGGTTGGATAACAATGTAAGTATAAAAAGTTGGATAACAATGTTAGATGTTCCAACTAGAAAGTATTTTGTTTTATGATGAGTCCACTGTTACATTTCACAGCCATGTTAATCGTCAAAACGTTCGGTACTGGTCTAACCCTCATTCCCATATAACCCTTTAAAAAACCCCTTATAAACTTTTATAGAGATTTAAATAAAAACCTTTAATTATTTTTTATTACATTTGTACGGGATTTTTTGGGTCTCTGATTACGAATCTGAAGTAAATAATAAATTTTGACTTAATGACAGCAATGAATGTTGTCAACAAGCTGCCAATCAATTCATCAAAATGTAAACAGTTGATATTAAATGCATATTCTTAAGTTTTTTAGTCGCGGAATACAAATCCTAAGTCAAAATTGAATTTTGATTAAATTACAGCGTCAGCAAACTGTCAAAATTTCTAAAAAAGGTAACGACATTAAAGTTTGATACATACTTATATTCAGGCAAACCTATCATAATCACAGGTCTACAAAAAAAGTTTTGTCTTTGTTGCCGGACATATCATTTTTTATATAAATTGAGTGTTCTGAACACGATTATAAAACTTAAACAAATTTCTAATGCGTAGATTTTTTGAGAGACGCGTTTAAAGTTGTAAAAATTATGTTTGAAACAAATATATTATTGTCTCAGACAAACAAAAAATACAAAAATCTGTGTCAGAGAACAGAGGATAATAACCCATATATTTTGAAGCGCTAGATGTGGTCTTAGCTTTTACTTTAGATCACTTACTTCTCCATGAATAGCAGAATAAAGTGAGTAGCATCGAATGAGAATTGATTGAAAATTCAAACAAGAATTTGAATTAGCAATTTAACAGCTTATGGACGCCCTCATTATGTCAAAATTCATTTTTTGAATTCAGAATCGTAATCAGCTACCCAAAAACTTAGCTACCCAAAAATTTGACAGCTTGTTGACAGATATCATTAAGTCGTCGAAATTTATTATTGAGAGGCTAAAAAAAAACATACAATACTCATAAAAAGTAATTAAAGAATAAAAAAAAAACTCCTTTATAAGAGTTTATGGGGGTGGGGGGGGTTATAAGGAGGGTGGAAAAGTTAAGCTATAGAAAATTTTATTTTGCCAAATTTGGTTTCGGCGCATCAAAATACATAGGAAATGATGGGTCTGATTGCAAAGATCGAACATTTTTTTGTAAACCATGCGACTGAAAATGGCCGTTTAGTAAAATTGTTATTTACTCATTTTATTTTAATGTCTAAGCTTTAAGTTCTAACTTTTCTTTGATAATAAAAATAATGTGCAAAATTTTTGAGTGTAGATATTAAATGACCCCTCTATGTCCAACCAAAGAAAAACCTTTATCTTGCTAGGGTTAACCATAAACTTTTTTTTTCGTTAATGTAGCACCATAAGTCATCATTTATACACCCTCTGAGTCCTAATTTGAGTGCTGCCAATTAGACTTGACCGAATTTGCGGTCATTCTTTGTTTACGCTAACTGAAATATTCACAATTATTTTGATTCAGTATACGAAATATATTAAAAAACTTTACGGGTTTTAGATTTATCTAAAACCTTGTGAAGAGACTGGAGGCGGTGTTTAACCACCTCTAGTCTCTTCACTGCTTGCGTCAACCTCGTCCGAGCCCTTCGCACGCTCATTTAGGCAATGCGCAATTTGCCGCCGCCCGTTGCGCAACGATCGTCTATCTCTTCTTCCCCGTGATTCCCCCGTAGCGTTTCTCTTTCCCAACTGGAACTACGCGCCGAATAAAAATCAAAAGATGCCCTCAAATATTTTACCTGGACCCCGTGAGAGGGAACGCGCGGCCTTGGATTCGGAAACGCCGCCGAAAATCAATGTAGCGGCCACAATGGAACAGGATTTTACGTATCCGTATCTGCGGATCGTATCGTCCTCGGCGTGTGTGCGATCGCGTGGGTTTTACGGCGATAACGAGATTACCGAAAAACCGGCGACGATATCGGAATAAAAGGCCGCCGGACGCCTCCTCGTCGATAATTACAAATACCAGAGCAGCAGATTTTTATTTCACTTCCAGCGGCGTCGACCAGCTCTCCCGTCATACGATGCTGGTCAAAAATACATTCTGTCGCATAAAAACGTGTCGCTGTTATCGTCCAACCGATGACACCTACAACATATTTTTTTTATTTTTTTTGTACAGGAACTGTGTTATAATACCGGTGTGAAAACAGCCACGGTCGTCCATCCACAGATTTAAAAATACAATTATTTCACAATTTTATCATTCCAGAAATTATTTTCCACGACGGTTTGCTATTTTACGACATTTAGTAATGCTGGCAGTCCCACAAAAAAATGGGAGGGTGGAAACTACCCTTAAAATTTTAAAAGCCACATCTTATACAAATGCAGATGTCGATTAAATTTTTTTCACGTAAATTGCTTAATTATGATAAAAATAAATATAATAAAAATTATGATAAAAAAAAATGTGGGTAAAATCCGCCCACATATTTAAATCATTTCCGGGCCGTAATAAGGGTGCATCAACCCCTAGAAGTAATAAAATTACTCCAGCCACATTTGAAGATGTCGGGTCATTTTTTTCACGTAAATGGCTTTATTTTACAGTTAGCTAACCAGCCTGTAGGCTGAAATCATTTCCCGGGCCGTAATAAGGGTGCATCAACCCCTAGAAGTATTAAAATTACTCCAACCACATTTGAAGATGTCGGGTAAATTTTTTCTCGTAAATGGCTTTATTTTACAGTTAGCTAACCAGCCTGTGGGCTGAAATAATTTCCCAGGCCGTAATAAGGGTGCATCAACCCCTAGAAGTAATAAAATTACTCCAGCCACATTTGAAGATGTCGGGTAAATTTTTTCACGTAAATGGCTTTATTTTACAGTTAGCTAACCAGCCTGTGGGCTCAAATCATTTCCCGGGCCGTAATAAGGGTGCATCAACCCCTAGAAGTGTTAAAATTACTCCAGCCACATCTGAAGATGTCGGGTAAATTTTTTTCACGTAAATGGCTTTATTTTACAGTTAGATAACCAGTCTGTGGGCTGAAATCATTTCCCGGGCCGTAATAAGGGTGCATCAACCCTTAGAAGTAATAAAATTACTCCAGCCACATTTGAAGATGTCGGGTAAATTTTTTCGCGTAAATGGCTTTATTTTACAGTTAGCTAACCAGCCTATGGGATGAAATC